>JARVZY010001728.1:0-71349 GCA_030686995.1 Artemisia argyi
ATGTGACTGAGATGAAGGAATCTTTTGATCAGCTTCACAGAATTGGATTTGGTTACCCTGACAATGTGCAAGTGCACTTGATCAACAGGTCCCTTAACAAGGACTTTGCTGGTTTTGTGCAGAACTTCAATATGCACTGCTCGGGGAAGACAGTATCTGAATTACTCGCATTGCTTATTGAGTATGAGAAAAGTCTACCAGCCAAGGTCAAGAATCCTACCCCGCAAGTGTTGGCAATTCATGGTGGGAGAATCCAGAAGAAATCGCATGTGAACAAAGGCAAAGGGAAGGTTAACAAAGGCAAGCAGGTCATGGCCTATCAACCTGAACCCAAGATGAAGCAACATCAGCCTGAGCAGAAAAAGGTGAATCCACCAAACAAGAATGATCAGGCATGTCACCATTGTCATGAAAAGGGCCATTGGAAGCGCAATTGTCCTCTCTATATTCATGACTTGCGACTCAAGAAGCAGGGGAATGAAGCTGGTAACCCCAGTTCATCAGGTGCGTTCTTTATGATTGAATTATTCACTCTTACTCCTAAATTGAATTCATGGGTATATGATACGGGATGTGGCATTCATATTTGCAATACCATGCAGGGGTTTAGAGTTGAGAGAAAGCTGGCCTATGGACAACAATTCTTGCACGTTGGTAACGGAGCGCATGCAGGAGTTGAAGCTATAGGAGTTTATGATTTAGTGTTGCCTTCGGGCTTAGTACTATCTTTAAATAATTGTCATTATGCACCGTCAATTGTTAGAGGTGTAATTTCATTTTCATGTTTGTTGAACCTTGGTTTTGAGCATACTATTTCTAGCAATGGAATTTCGGTTTCTTTAAATGGTGTTTTTTATTTTAATGCTATTGCTGTGAATGGTGTCTTTGAAATTGATATGAATGATAATGATAAAGCTTTTGTTAAAAATAATTCAATGTATAGCATCAACAATAAGAGAATCAAGAAAGGTCTGGATTCATCTTATCTTTGGCATTGTCGACTTGCTCACATTGGCAAAGATCGCATGAAAAAGCTGCAACATGATGGGCTTTTAGAAAAGATCAATGATGAATCATTTGATAAATGCGAATCTTGCATTGCTGGGAAGATGACTAAGAAACCCTTTAAAAATAGGATTGAAAGGGCGAATGATCTACTTGGTCTTATTCACACAAATGTGTGTGGACCACTTAGACATGTGTCAAGGAGAGGTGCTAGCTACTTCTTAACATTTACGGATGACTACAGCCGTTATGGTTATGTCTATTTACTTAAACATAAACATGAGGTGTTTGAGACATTCAAAGTGTTTAAAGCAGAAGTAGAGTTGCAACTAGGAAAGAAGATTAAAGCTCTTCGATCCGATAGAGGTGGTGAATACCTGAGTCAAGAGTTTATAGATTACTTAGCAAAGGAGGGAATTGTCCAGCACCTTACTTCTCCATATACTCCACAACAAAATGGTGTATCTGAAAGAAGGAATCGTACATTGCAAGATATGATACGATCTATGTTTAATCTAACAACTCTTCCTTACTCGTTTTGGGATTATGCCTTGGAATCTGCAGTTCGCATTTTAAATATGGTTCCAACAAAGAAGGTTGATAAGACTCCATATGAAGTATGGACTGGGAAAGCTCCTAACTTGTCTTATCTAAAGGTCTGGGATTGTGAGGCGTATGTTAAACGTGACTCAGCAGACAAACTCCAACAAAGATCTGTAAAGTGCATCTTCGTAGGTTACCCTAAGGAAACTATGGGTTACTACTTTTATTACCCAGCTGAAAACAAGGTTTTTGTTGCAAGGTATGGAGACTTCTTAGAAAAGGAGCTCATATCTCAAGAATTCAGTGGGAGAGTATATGATCTGGAAGACGATCATGAAGATGTAACACCTTCTGAAAACACTAGCCAACTTCCTGAAGAACCTGAAAGTTTAGGTCCTCCACCAAAAGTTGAAGTGATTCCCGTTCGCAGATCTTCAAGATCTGTGAAGGCTCCTACACGTCTATGTTTAAACATGGAGTGTGATGACAACTTGATAGGGGATCTTGATGAACCTACAAGTTATAAAGCTGCCATGAATAGTCCAGAAAAGGAAAAATGGCAGGGAGCTATGAATGGGGAAATGCAATCCATGAAAGATAATGAAGTCTGGGAAGAAGTAGACCTACCTCCGGGTGCCAAGCTAGTTGGAAGTAAATGGCTCTACAAGAAGAAGACTGATATGGATGGCATTGTACACACCTATAAGGCCCGTTTGGTAGCTAAAGGCTATACTCAAACTTTAGGTGTTGACTATGAGGAGACCTTTTCTCCTGTAGCTGACATAAGGGCAATTAGGATTCTTATAGCCATAGCCGCTTACTATGACTATGAGATTTGGCAAATGGATGTCAAAACCGCCTTCTTAAATGGTCGCCTAGATGAAGACATCTATATGGCGCAGCCTGAGGGGTTTGTGAATCCAGAATTCCCAGATCGTGTATGCAAGCTTAAGAGATCCATTTATGGATTAAAGCAAGCATCACGACAATGGAATAAAAGATTTGATAGTGAAATTAAGAAGTATGGATTCACTCAAAATCTTGATGAGCCATGTGTATATCACAAAGCTAGTGGGAGTAATGTAATTTTCCTTATATTATATGTCGATGACATATTGATCATGGGGAATGACATTCCAAGTTTACAAAAGGTTAAGGAATATCTTGGAAGTTGTTTTTCTATGAAAGATCTAGGGGAAGCTGCATTTATTCTGGGAATCAAGATATATAGAGATAGATCTCAGCGATTAATTGGATTAAGCCAAAGTGCTTACATTGATAAAATATTGAAGAGATTCAGTATGCAAAATTCCAAGAAAGGATATTTGCCGATGCAAGAGCAACATGGCTTGAGCAACAAAGTTTATGCTTCAACACCCGAAGAGGTGCAACGCATGAAGAGAGTCCCTTATGCTTCGGCTGTGGGATCTATAATGTATGCGGTAAAAAGCACAAGGCCTGATGTGGCGTTTGCTTAGAATTTAACCAGTCGATATCAGCAGAACCCAGGTGAAAAACACTGGACTGCTGTTAAGAATATTCTTAAGTACCTTAGGGCTACTAAAGAGATGTTCTTAGTATATGGGGGTACTCCATCTGCAGAGCTTGATGTAACAGGTTACTGCGATGCTTCTTGGAAAGGTGATAAAGATGATACGAAGTCTCAGACGGGTTATGTCTTTGTCATTAATGGAGGAGCTGTTGATTGGAGGAGCAAAAAGCAGAGTGTACTGGCGATGTCTGCTACAGAAAGTGAGTATATAGCTGCTTCAGAAGCTGCAATGGAAGCTGTTTGGATTAGGAAGTTTGTTTCAGGGCTTGGGGTTATGCCTTCGATTCAGCGACCTATAAAAATGTATTGTGACAACTCAGCCGCAATTACATTTGCCAATGAACCTGGAATCATGAGAGGCACCAGACATTTCCCGATTAAGCACCACTATGTCAGAGAACAAGTTGAGATAGGTGAAATCGAAATGCTCAAAGTTCACACAGATGAAAACTTAGCTGATCAATTTACAAAGCCTTTACCTGGAACCAAGCTTTACAAGCATGCTGAAGGAATAGGACTTAAATTAGTTGATAGTTTCATGTCCATTTGTGATTAGTATTTGGATAAAGGATGTAATGTACAATTATTAATATTTACTGAAATAAAATATTGGTTATGTTTATTTATTCATTGTCTTATTAATAATATATCCTATATTTGCATGTTTAAGATTCATGAATAATTTATTATTCTAAATTGTCCGTTGTCGATTAATGATATGGGAATATCATTAAACTAAGACAATTTTGAGTATTGGTTTAGGATATACTTGAAAGTATATTGATGCGCAGTCATACCAATTTCACATGATATTCAATGAATTGAGTATTGGACTTATCCCAACAATATGATTTAAATTTATTGTGAGAATCCTATTTAATAGTTATCCTCAGACTTGAGATACCAGATAAGTGTCATGGATGTAGTGCATTTTGTGGAGCAATCTACCGCTTACCGTAATTGGAAGTCATAAGGGTTGTTTTCAGAATGTTGCAAAGTTCATGGGTTATTCTTGTAGTCAAGAGAGAATTCGCTCCTTCTGATTTGTTCAGAAGTTTAATACTGCTGGGCCCCTCGTAGGGTTGACAAAATGTTTGCGTGGCCACGCCCAAAGTCTATCTGGAATACGTTCAGATGTTTTGGTAATTTTGTTCAATCATAAAGAGACGAGAAACAGAATTTAATAAAGAACCTCACATCTTTATTAATGTAGTATTAGAGGCGAAAGGATAATAATAATGATGAATCATTAAAGGTTTTCCAGGAAACCTAGCTCAGGTCGGACTAGGGGCATTGGAGTGTTGCAAGACGCTAACCAGTGTCATTTTACTATTAATAGATATACAAGTGGAGCTGTTAAAAGTTACGTATAAATATTAATTAGTAAATGTCTAGTATCGAACCCGAGACCTCGGGATTGCACACTTTACAAACAAGAATAATGTAAATAAATATATATATATGTTAAATGTATCGTATATATATATTTATAAACACTTAAGGGACTAAATAATCATTAATATTAAACGTAAGTATTAATTATTATTAAGGGACAAGAGAACGAGGACTAGAGTGTAACTTGGGAGTCAAGAAAGTTCTAGAACCCCTTTGGGTTACTATGGCCGGTCGAACCCAACCATATGGGTCGACCCATGCTTGACTTGAGCTCCAAGGAATCACCTAGTATATATACAAGGCCAAGGATTAGGGTTTCATATCTTTTGTGCACACACACAACCCTAAAACCTTTTCTCTTCTCCTTGTTTTCTTGTGGCCGATCGGTTCTCCCCCCTCCCCCCCCCCCCCCCCCCCCATAGGGTTGGATCGATTTTTCCATAACAAAAATATTAAGTGTTTTGTTTACTTGCATCAAACCTTTATTCGTTGGTAGTTTGTGTGTACAAGAACGAGGTAATTACTTACTTTAGTAATTATCAAGAGATCGATAAACAAAACAGTAAGGGGTTTATCATTGATCTAATTGTACAAGAATCAAGGTTTATTTGAAGTGCATCGGGTATGTTTTCTATTTATGTTTTAGTTAATCTTTATACATGTTATTACTTGATCCTAGCTTCCGCAATATGTGTACTTTGATTGTCAAACTCTAACATGAATATATATATATATATATATATATATATATATATATATATATATATATATATATATATATATATATATATATATATATATTGGGGTGTAAATGTGTAATCGAGTCGAGTCGAGTAGCTCGCGAGTTGCCTCGGCTCGTTTAAAATCGAGTCGAATCGAGTATTTTTCGAGTCGATCTCGAGTTGCTCGCGAGTTGTCTCGGCTCGTTTACACCCCTAGGCACGACCATATAGGATCTTGACAAAACACACATTGCTGTACAGCAATTTGATTTTATATGAATAAAAAAGGGAGCTATCTTGACAAACACATATGAAAGTAAACACGCCCTACATTCCCTACGTTCTACAGCATGTATCACATTTGGCATATTAAAATTACACATGATAATCTTGTGTGTCTGAAAATAAGTAGATCTCAAAGGATTTGAGCAATAAGCATGTATCTTGTGAATTATTAAAAAATATGCTTTATATCATCGCAACTACTCTCGATTTCAATTCATACTTTTTTAATCTTAGAAGAAAAAAAAAAATCAAGATTGATAGGTTTTAGCATCGTATATAGAGTAGTGCTATTTAAACCTAAAATGTATGCAGTACATGCCTAATGCATAAATTACTTGTATAAGTATATTATGTACTTTCTCTCTTAAAATTCTCATCAATCACTTTTTCAAATAAATCAATTAAATTATTAGATACATAAGTAGGCACGATTATCAGGCACAACAATAATAGGCCTAAAACTCCTATTATGACATTAGAAACCAAATTAAATCTTTTCATTATTACTAAGGTGTGTTTGTTTAAACCTTTTGATTTGAGAAATGCAATTATAGCATAAACAATTGTTTGGAGTGAGGGAATTGGGCTCACAACATTGTTTATTATCTTTTGATGAAGGTTTCTACCAAAGTCATCTAAATGGGTTACTTTATTAACATTCAATACTATTTTATCGAAAAACATGTAAATAATAGCCATCACTTTTTATAATTTTAATTGCTTTTTGTAGTTTCTAGCTCAAATTTCATTAAATTCTTTCGATTTTTCATATAAAATTGGTTTTAAAACAAATCCTAATTCCTCCGATATGCAAACCAAACAAAGCTTTTGAAATTGTCATATTTATTCTTATTTCATCTCATACCAAATCTGACATTAATTGTGATTCATGCCAATACACCAAACACCACATTAGCACTTGGTATAGCAGCATCGGTGCTCACATGTTTTAGTTTCTACCTCAGCGCCACATCACCGCCTCACTCAACTCACTCACACAACAAGATACCCCCTCCCTCATAACATGCCAAAAGGGTCTCACCTATCATTTTTTTTCTTTTTTATTTTTTTAAACAAACTAAATTTCATTAATTCAACAAATAAAAATTTAAATTTCACTATGAAAAAAAAAAACACATATGAAATCTAAAAACATAATATGAAAATTAAAAAATACATGAAATTGTGAATAAACTAATTTCATTATTGATGTTGTAGATGTCGATGTCAAATATGTTCAATAAGATTTCGTTGAAGATTTGCGTGTATTGTTTTGAAAACCTTCATTGAATAATTGATAAAGTGTGAGATTACATATGTCTTATATTTATACCCTAACCTGGGCTTCGGACCAATCTTAATCTAATTTAAATAGTAATCCAAAACTAATACTAATAAGCCCACTAATAGCCCTACACAGTTGGAGCGGGCGGGGAATGCTCAAACTGTCTTGAAACTCAGTAAACAAAGCAGAAGTAAGACCCATGGTAAAGATATCTGCTAACTGATAACAAGAAGAGACACGCAAAATCAATCTCAATATGCTTCGTACGTTAATGCTGCAGAGTATTAGAAGACAAATAAACCGCACTGACATTATCATAGTAGACAAGCGTAACGGAAGATAGTGTAAAGCTCACATAAAAGATTACGCAACCTTAGCACTGGAATGATAAAGCATAACTTGACGCTTAGAGGATCAGGAGAGAAGATTATTGCTAAGAAACACACAATACCCAGAAGTAGACCAATGAGTAGTTTGCCAACCTGCCCAATCAGCATCAGAATATGCAACCAAAGATGTATTCGAAGCATAAAACAACTGCAAACCATAACCCATAGTGCCATGAACATAACGCAAAATTCGTTTGAGAGTGGAGAAATGAGGCTCCCGCGGATAGTGCATATAAACAAACATGTTGTAGAAAGTAAACGTAAGATACTGAAGAGCATTTGCAAGACTACGATACAAAGTAGGATACTCAACTGGATCACCATCAACACCTATCTTGGAATCAGTGTCAAGCAGTGTATGACATGGATTACAATTGAGCATATGTGCAAGTTTAAGGATCTCATAAGCATATTTCACCTGAGACAAAAACATGTCGGCAACAGTACGAACAACAAAATTCCCCAAAAAATAATTAAGAGGACCCAGTTCAGTCATGGAAAACTCTTGATGAAGAGAAGCAATAACACGTTGTTACAGGGCAGTCGAAGAAGCACTCAAAACAACATCATCAACATATAGTAATAAATAAGCAATATCAGTCCCACTCTTGTAGATAAATAAAAAGGAATCACATCGACTATGATGAAGCCTAACACGAGTAGCATAACATGTAAATCACTGAAACCAAGCCTTATGAGCATGTTTCAAACCATAAAGAGATCTTTGTAAAAGACAAACATGATCAGGATGCTGAGGATCCCGAAAACTAGGAGATTGATGCATATAAACGGTCTCAAATAATTCTCATAAAGAAATGCATTCTTGACATCAAGCTGATGAACCGGCCAAGAGTGAGAAACTGCAAGACTAAGAATAGTAGGAATAGTAGCCAGCTTTACAACCGGACTAAATGTCTCATCAACATTAACCCCAAACTACTGAGTCTTGCCATTAGCCACAAGGCGAGCCTTATAGCGAATAACAAAATCATCTGTTAAATACTTGTGCTTGAATAGCCACATAGAACCAACAATGTTCGCACCGGCCGGACGTGTCACAAAAACCCAAGTATTGTTTTTAATTAAAGCATTATATTCATCTAACATAGCCTTCTGCCAATTTTTATCACTAAAATCTACACTATAAGATTTAGGAAGAGGAGAAACCATGGAAACATTTAAATTTAAACATTGAGTTGGCCTATTAGAGACGACATGAAACCTAGTGACCATGGGTGAACAGAGTTTGGATTCGGGTTAGGAGCACAGTGGGTTTGGAGAATGGGATTGGGCCAATAAGGGACCCGACTGGGGTGATTTAGTAAGTGCAAGACCCATTTGGATGGAAGAAGTGCGTTGGGCTAGCGTGGAGGGCATTGGCTTGGACTGAGAAGTGGATGTGGATTGGGCGGGGTTTAGTAGTTATTGGGAAATTATATTGGGAGGGGTGTCTAAAAATGTGTACGAATGGGGGTTTGTGAGATTCATCGAACCATAAGGAAAACACGTTTCATCAAAAGTAACATGTCGAGAAATAATTATCTTGTTAATATTAAGATTGAGACATCAATACCCGCGATGACTTGTTGGATAACCAAGAAAGATGGACGAGGTGGAACAAGGATCAATTTTATTATTGGTGAATAAGTGAGGATAACAAAGACACCTGAATATACGAAGAGTGGAATAATCAGGGTGATTCTTGAATAGATGAAATCAGGGGTTTCATTATTGTTGATGCATAATCTGGCGCGGGCCGGATTTGACGACTCTCCCTGGGCTGTTAGTCGTCTTCTCGAGCTCTGAGTAGATCTGTTAACAAAGAGAACCCGTTAGGAGTGGACCCAAGGCCGTGGCCCCCGGATCCACCTCCGACGGTAAAGTTAGTATCAGTGCGATATGGCTTATAAGAGTTAGGTTTAGAGTAACCTGTTATCTTGTGTTCAAGAAGGGGGTTCCAGCCATGTATTTATAGGGCATGGATTAGGGTTTAGGCGTAGAGTGGGCCACTGTCTGCTGGGCCTGGCCCATTCTTGGCCCAGTCCGGACCATACGTCCACAAGCCCCCCAAGTCTAGTGTGACATAGTGCATGGCTATGTTATGCTAGACTTAAATTATGTTCATGTCCGCGTAAGCCCCATCAACCATGACGGCATGGCCCATGTGTGCGCAACTTGTATGCACATGGGACGGACCATACTGCGCAGCCCACATGCGACAGTGCGCGCTGGGATTGCGATTGTGATTGTCTCACAATTGTGAAAGTGGATCTCGTATGCTGCATCCTGGGTAAGGGCGTACCTTTTATACCAGTAGCGATGCAGCATGGTGCAACAGAAGACGTGCTTCTGTGGCAGAAGTGCGCGCTGTGCGTGACAAGGATGCGCACTGTGCGCTACAAGGATGCGCGCTGTGCGCGACAGAGGTGCGCGCTGTGCGCCCTGTACACTAACATTACATTCGTCTTTACAACCGTTAGAGGACGTCTCCCCTGCGGCAAGATGGTGCGAATATTTAAATCCGTCTTTGTACCGGGCTTGCAATACCTCTTACGTACAATCTGCTTCCAAATATACCTGAGTGACGCGTACGGAAACAGTGGTATTATATACCCTGGTAGCCCCCCAAGTTTGATGGTGCTACTCGTGTAGGAGCATTTAACTTAGTTATTCAAATCCTGAAAAACACTTAATGCAAATATTAAAAGTATATGCCACGAATCGCAACATATAAATAACTAATGAAGTAAAAGTTTAGCGCTAAGCAATATATAGCACATAGCATGTGAAATTAACACATAAGAGAAGTAGTAGTGTGAATTACACCTATCGTGAGGTTTTACAAACTACATAAATAATGAATTGTTGTTTCAATAGCACCGTGACCGTGACTAATAGTTTCAATCGCACGCGCAGACGCAGATGGATGTATCGTGACCACATAGACCCGAACGTGTGAGGATGATCGCAGATGAACATAACATGACCACGGCTTTTGTCCATGTCCAGACTAGCATCGTGGCCCAGTCCAGACTATGCGCTCATGGCGATTGATTAGCATCGTGGTGCCTGTTCGTAGCTAATATGCGAAGATGTCCGAACGCATGGTCTAACGCGGGTAGATTCATCGTGACTGCGTTGTTCAAACGTGCAAACAAGCATACCAACCGTAAAAACATTATGTGCGCGAATTAATTCGCGGCCAAAAGATAAAGTAGGTCCGATCGTGCGGACTTAGTGCGGTTATAGGTAAAATCGTTTTTACCAAGTTAAAAGATTTACATAAAATCTTCTTAATATTTAAAAGATATGTGCAAAAAATATTAGGATATCTTTTTAATTTTTATAAAATATTGTGGACGTATTAATATCTTACGTTACCAATTAGACTTTATTTATTGGATTACGATAACTTGTATCTTACGTCACCAATTAAAAAACAATCCAGAAAGCAAACAATAATACCTTCCATGAGTAAGCTTGGTAGACTGAAAAAACGTCCCAATCTAGTACGAAGTTATTTAATAAATTCACTTTTACCTCATCTCCAAAAGATGACATAGCGGCAGCAGTACCTAGCAATTAAATAATCTCCTTCCCACAATAAAAATATGGTACGAGGTAATAAGCGCATGACAACTCACCAACTCATAGTCTTGAATCAGCACTAGGTAGCCCCGCAATTTAATAATATATTTGACCAATTAAATAATAATAGTCGACCGCATAGTTATATATCGATGCAACGTGTAGTTGCATATCGATGGTTGCTTTCCAGTGATGTGAGAGCACGAAACTTGTCGTGGTCATGTCCCACGGATGGCGCCACTTGTTGATGCATAATCTGGCGCTGGACGGATTTGACGACTCTCCCTGGGCCGTTAGTCGTCTTCTCGAGCTCTGAGTAGATCTGTCAACAAAGAGAACCCGTTAGGAGTGGAACCGAGGCCGTAGCCCAAAAGGTAGGGGTAAATGAGCTTGAAAAATAAGTGTGTGAATGAGATTGTTAATGGTTCGAATCATACGTTAAGACTTCCCATTTTGTTGAGAGGTATTAGGACAAGAAAACTGAACAATTGTGCCATTTATAGCAAATAATTGATGTAATGCATTATTGTCAAATTCACCGCCATGATCATATTGCAAATATTTAAAGTCACAATTAAACAGATTTTTAACAAAAGCATGAAAGTGAATAAATTTAGACAAAGCATCAGACTTATTATGAAGAGGCTAAACACATTAGGAATGCGAAAAATGATCAAAAAAGAAAACATAATACTTAATACCCTTGTCCACAAATCCGAATGGACAATATAAAAAGTAGACCTAACTACAGTTTCAAACCTAGAAAAGGGAAGCCTCATGTAACACCCCCAATTTAGTGAATGCAGTAGAATTCAAACTGGGTGTTACTTCATGGCATAACCGTTATAACAATAGAAAACGAACCCTAATCGAGTCATTTTAAAAGATTTATCATTTGAATTATATAAATATCAGAGTTGACAAAATGAGGTCCTAGTAGATTCACGGTTATATATTACATAAATAAGTTTTCGAATGATAATAAAAATTATAGCCTTCTTGAGACATTCTTGCTTAAAAATAGGTATTTAAACGGTTCATGATATTGGGACTTAACAAGGCTAGTTTTAGCATAGCACATAAGGTATCAATAATAATTGATATAGCACATAATTCATAGTATCAATAATAATTGATTTGTTTCGAGCACAAAGTTCCTAGTACGTAATTCCGAGTATCAGTGAAGATTTATATAGCACATAGTATAGCTTTCAAGTAATTATGATTGTTATAAAGAAGTAGCATGTATTTCCCCCAAAATAGTTCAAAACAAGTAAAAGAGGGGCCATGACTCACCGTGAGTTGATGATGTTAAGTGAGTAATGAAAGTGATGGACCGTTAGATCATTTTATTTGTGTTAAATGAGATTAACCTTAAATGTGTGACTTTATTATAATTAAATAGGGTGTCAATGGTATTTTCGAGAATTCAAATCCAAATATGGTCATTTTTTTTTTTTTTTTTTTTTTTTTGGTTTTTTTGGAATTTTTGCCTTTTATTTTTATACAGGTGCACTTTTTTTATACTTAACTTGATACATTAGGTACACTAAAAATATTTTTGCATTAACAAATATACAGGACTATCTACTATTCTACTGATACATCACATTAGTTACATTAAAAAATATATTTATATTTACATTAACAAATACACCATGGACCACCAGAAAAATATGCTAATACATCATGTACACTAAAAAATGTATTTACATTAATAGATACATCTACACTAGAAATATATTTACATTAAAGTTCCAAGTTCCAACACTTACTTTAGACTATAACAAATCTTTAAAACAAATACATGCTAACTGATAAACTTAATAAATAAATAAATAAATAAAACTACTGGTTCTTTGATACAATAGATACCCGATCTTGATACACAGATCTTTAAAACAAATCTTATCTTGATTCACACAAAAATGAAACCCAAATGTATCAAATATATCTCAACGTAAATGATTTTTCTGTGATAATTTTTCCGGCGGTGGCGTTAACAAAACCAGATCCGAAAACCGTCATCTACATAAACACAAATCCACGAACTTTCTTAACTAAATCTTAATACACAAAAGACCGGATCAGAATTTTTTTAATAAATCTGTCGTCAAGATCCACCGTTGTCACAGATCCACCATGATTCTTCTTTGTGATGTATGCGGTGGCAAGAATAGGGCTTGTTGTTGGCGGCGGTGAATGAATCTGAGGGCGGCGACAATTGGGTAGCGTCGGTTATGGTTAACTTTATCATAACAGTGATCAGCCGGATTTAGTGAGATATGATGGAAGGGATATGGTGGTCGGACGGATTTAGTGGATCTGATATGGTGAGAAAGAGAAAAAAAAAGTGTCGGCATATATTTTGAGTTTGGGAGGGATATGAGATTATCTAGGGTTAATGAAAAATAAGAGATGGAAAATGCCTTTAATGCCCTTTTCATTTAATTAACAATTTTGCTTTAATTAAAAACTTAAATGCCACTTGCTCTAATTCTATTGGTTGTTTAGTGTATCTTATTTTTAAAACTTTAAGTATGATCTTATTTGATCTCAACTATATATATATATATATATATATATATATATATATATATATATATATATATATATATATCTTTATATATTATATATAACTGGAGACGTTTAACTATTTTTTGCCACATATTCATGGTCAATGCCCAGTCATTGCCAAATATTCATGGTCAATGCCCAGTCATTTCCACGTCAATGCCCAGTCATCATGTTTTGAGTGCCATGTCATTACATTTTGGACATGTAAGCAAGTATTTATTAATTAAATTTGGAATAATTAATTTTACTAAAAAATTTGGATTTTTTTTTAATTTTGCCACTTGCAAAGATCGAACCTAGGGTGTTGGAAATATTAACAAGCATGATAACCACTAGACCAACACAGTTATTTGAATTTAAGTTGCAATTCCAAATCTATAAACCTATAACTAATATCTATTCCTGTGTAGTTTTATACTCCGTAATATTTTAAATTTATATACGGTCTTTTATTCATTGATCACTGAAAACCCTAATATCATTCATATCAAACCTTTTTCCCAGAACCCTGATATCAATGATACGGTTTATATAGTTTATATTAAATCATGCAAATTATATTGTTTATTTTGACGTATATTGATTCATTTTTTATTCTTTTATTCTCATGGATACAGTTTGAGAGGTAGTTTGGTTCACAGCAAGATTTTGATCATGCTTTACATGAGGTACCTTTTTATTGTTTAGTCAACCCTAATATTGTATGTCGCACAGCAAAGCAGTAAAGCACAAATCATTTACACACATTATCTCTATTGATCATTCTAATTGTGAAAGTTGATAATGCTTCACATAAGGTAACTTTGTATAGATGAAAGTCTGATTTTAGTTTGATTGTAAATATGGTTATCAGACTTATCAACTAAATATTCTTATCAAGTAATCCAATTGAAGGTGTTTTGAATTTTGTAGGTCAGTTTCAACAAGTCACCAGGTTTGACTCTTTGTTTTTTCTTATTTAAGTTGATTCAATTTTGTCTTTTAATGTTTAAATTGATTTGTTATTCGGCTGCTTGGTAGCACACAATTTAGGTACACATTTATATTCTTGAGCTTAATTGGCCGTTTGCATATTGATTTATGTTTATGTTAAAATAACAAGTGAGTCAATAACCTCATGTAAATCTTTAGAGATGCAATTCTGTAGGAGGATTTGGTAAGCAAGAAAAAAGCTTTAGAGATGTGTCGTGTAAATCTTTTGGAAGGGGTATGAACTGTGTCTGTTAAAAACAACATTTTTGTTTCACTCGCGTTTTGTCCACCTTTTTTGATTGCTAAACTTTATTCTGAACCAAATACTTGCTGTCAATTTGATATGCTAAGGTCATGCGTTTTGTATAACCTTTTGACTGTCATATATTCCTTTTCCGTATGTCAGATAAAGCAGGCTATGAGTGGACTGCGATAGACAAAGATATCTTGGCCGGGCATCACGACTTCGTGTTCGCATCCATCACGTGTCGGATACCCTTTTATCCGCCCCGTACTCACAAATCTGAGCCAAACGGTTTGTTGAGGCTTATATAAAGTCCTATAAACACTTCTTGCAGCGCGTTTTGCCTATGGTTATGCTTGGCTTCCCTTTTAAATATCTTAATAGATTGATTCACGCTTTGCAGAGCTTATAGATAATTGGCCTCAGTTTGTTTTTATGGTGTAATGGATTTGTTCAGTGGGTGAGTTCATAATGCGTGTTCAGTGGTGTGTTCAGGGGGTGAGTAGATCAGCATGGTTATCACACCAAAAAGGTAAATACAATGATCTTTATTTACATGCCTAATTGTTCTCATGAAATCTTCTTCTTTATACTGGGATGGCAACAGCTAGGGGTGTAAACGAGCCGAGTCGAGCCGAGTATTGACATACTCGAGCTCGGCTCGTTTAAAATCGAGTCGAGTCGAGTATTTTTCGAGTCGATCTCGAGTTGTTCACGAGTTGTCTCGGCTCGATTACACCCCTATTTATATATATATATATATATATATATATATATATATATATATATGTATATTCATACATATATATACATATATATATATGTATGAATATATATATATATATATATATATATATATATATATATATATATATATATATATGTATGGATATATCCATACATATATATATATATATATATATATATATATATATATATATATATATATATATATATGTATGAATTGTTAAAAGTTACGTATAAATATTAATTAGTAAATGTCTAGTATCGAACCCGAAACCTCGGGATTGCACACTTTACAAACAAGAATAATGTAAATAAATATATATATGTTAAATGTATCGTATATATATATTTATAAACACTTAAGGGACTAAATAATCATTAATATTAAACGTAAGTATTAATTATTATTAAGGGACAAGAGAACGAGGACTAGAGTGTAACTTGGGAGTCAAGAAAGTTCTAGAACCCCTTTGGGTTACTATGGCCGGTCGAACCCAACCATATGGGTCGACCCATGCTTGACTTGAGCTCCAAGGAATCACCTAGTATATATACAAGGCCAAGGATTAGGGTTTCATATCTTTTGTGCACACACACAACCCTAAAACCTTTTCTCTTCTCCTTGTTTTCTTGTGGCCGATCGGTTCTCCCCCCCCCCCCCCCCCATAGGGTTGGATCGATTTTTCCATAACAAAAATATTAAGTGTTTTGTTTACTTGCATCAAACCTTTATTCGTTGGTAGTTTGTGTGTACAAGAACGAGGTAATTACTTACTTTAGTAATTATCAAGAGATCGATAAACAAAACAGTAAGGGGTTTATCATTGATCTAATTGTACAAGAATCAAGGTTTATTTGAAGTGCATCGGGTATGTTTTCTATTTATGTTTTAGTTAATCTTTATACGTGTTATTACTTGATCCTAGCTTCCGCAATATGTGTACTTTGATTGTCAAACTCTAACAGTGGCATCACGAGCCATAGATAACGTGTAATTGATTACTAAAACGTAATAAAAAATCGGATCTTTAATTGTTTTAGATACATGTTTTTCTAGGGTTTTCTTTAAATTTTTTTTTAAAAAATTTTGTAACCCTAACCCTAATTTTAGGGGGGGTCGATTTCCACTATAAAACCCTAATTAGGGTTTGTGGTTTTCTTGATTATATTGTAATCATATAGAAACCCTAGGTCTAAACCGGTTTTTGTGAACGTACTTGTGACCTATGTGCTAATTGTTAGGTTAATCCGTGACGAAACATGCATGTTAGTCATGGATCTTGTTTGTTTATTTATGTCACATGTTTTATATAGATCTAAAATTGGGGAAGACTCCATATATATTAAAATCAATTTATATGCTATGTGGTGTGTATATTATCTTTGGCCTACGCAATTGATTCGTCAATGTATGTGGCTTCACTTCCATTAAGAAGGGAAGGCCTTAGGTGATTACATGCATAATTATACCTAGAATTGATTTTATAAGGATCTTTTAATATGGTTTGCATGTGGCTAATTGTTTCACGTTTTATTATTAGTTGTTTATTTTCTTTAAATTACTTGTTTTATTGTTTTCTTAATTGTTTGACTTGATGTAAGCAATAAAAAGGGTAATTTTCATAAAAGAAAATAATATGGACTAATAATTGTGAAACCCTAAAGTGATAAAGTAAGAATCTTGCAAGGTCTTATTGACAATCGTGGTCCGATTCGCACGGTAATCAGCTCCCAGTCGAGACTAGCAAAATTCAAACTTTATTACTATTTTGAGATTGAATCCATAAACTTTTGCTTGAATGATGTTTTGTGCAAATATGTTTTTAAAATTAAGTCTTTTAAGATGATATTCATAACCGTGATTTGAAGGCTTAGAAAAGAGCCTTAGAGTCTGCCTTGGTTATCACAATCTTGAATATGTCTTAAACGAATTACTTTTGAAATCATATGTTGTAGAAAGTCATCTTAGGGTTTTGGCATAAACCTCAAGTAAAACTTTGTGTATTAATTTCACGAATTAGATATAAAAAGTTTTTATGAAAACTTATGTTATAAAGATGAGTGCATGCATCTTTGTACATAATTTTGATTGACATATCAAAAATTAATACCCTTCATAATTTAAGTTACATGCCATCTACCTATAAGAAACACTTGGAATTTTAATTTAGTAAACGTGAGACCTAGGCTAAATTACTATAACAAGGTAAAATTCTTTTAACGCGTGAGACCATAATTGTAATTTTACAGTTTCTAAGGTAGACGACTTAATTAAGTTGTGCGTGAGACCTAGAACTTAAGGCATGAGATGGGATGAAACATGCTTACAAGGCAAATTGATGAATCAATTTGATGTAATTCCCATAATGATCTAGGAATTGGAAATCTTGTTTGCCAATTATTGTTCGACAGATTACTATCTTTTGTACTTTCACCACTAGCAGATCAACTGATGTGGTGGAACTATGTAAAGTTAGATCCTAGGTTTTCAAGAAAATTTTGGTGGTTATATGAATATAACTAATGGGTATTTTATTTTCTTGAAGATATTTATTATCGAAAATACTAATGTTTGAACTTTTATCTGTAGATATGGCTCAACCCGATACCCCATCTGTGATTTCTGCTTTCAAGAGTCATCTTGAGAGAGAGAAACTGACTGGAAAGAATTTCAATGATTGGTACCGCTCACTTAGAATTGTCTTGAGGTCGACCGGTAAAATGGACTATTTGACCGAAGAATGCCCAGCTGAGCCTGCTGCTTCTGAACCAGAAGCAGTCAAAGCGGCATGGAGAGTGGAACATGCTAAGTTTAATGAGGTTGCTTGTTTAATGCTCACTAGCATGAGTGCTCAATTGCAAAAGAAGTTTGAGTACTTTTTCCCAAAAGATATGCTTGATGTTCTTAGGCAATCTTATGAGAAACCACCAGCAGTTGAATTGTATGATGAATTGGACAAGCTACATAACTGCAAGCATGGTGATGGTAAACCAGTTGAAGATTATGTGACTGAGATGAAGGAATCTTTTGATCAGCTTCACAGAATTGGATTTGGTTACCCTGACAATGTGCAAGTGCACTTGATCAACAGGTCCCTTAACAAGGACTTTGCTGGTTTTGTGCAGAACTTCAATATGCACTGCTCGGGGAAGACAGTATCTGAATTACTCGCATTGCTTATTGAGTATGAGAAAAGTCTACCAGCCAAGGTCAAGAATCCTACCCCGCAAGTGTTGGCAATTCATGGTGGGAGAATCCAGAAGAAATCGCATGTGAACAAAGGCAAAGGGAAGGTTAACAAAGGCAAGCAGGTCATGGCCTATCAACCTGAACCCAAGATGAAGCAACATCAGCCTGAGCAGAAAAAGGTGAATCCACCAAACAAGAATGATCAGGCATGTCACCATTGTCATGAAAAGGGCCATTGGAAGCGCAATTGTCCTCTCTATATTCATGACTTGCGACTCAAGAAGCAGGGGAATGAAGCTGGTAACCCCAGTTCATCAGGTGCGTTCTTTATGATTGAATTATTCACTCTTACTCCTAAATTGAATTCATGGGTATATGATACGGGATGTGGCATTCATATTTGCAATACCATGCAGGGGTTTAGAGTTGAGAGAAAGCTGGCCTATGGACAACAATTCTTGCACGTTGGTAACGGAGCGCATGCAGGAGTTGAAGCTATAGGAGTTTATGATTTAGTGTTGCCTTCGGGCTTAGTACTATCTTTAAATAATTGTCATTATGCACCGTCAATTGTTAGAGGTGTAATTTCATTTTCATGTTTGTTGAACCTTGGTTTTGAGCATACTATTTCTAGCAATGGAATTTCGGTTTCTTTAAATGGTGTTTTTTATTTTAATGCTATTGCTGTGAATGGTGTCTTTGAAATTGATATGAATGATAATGATAAAGCTTTTGTTAAAAATAATTCAATGTATAGCATCAACAATAAGAGAATCAAGAAAGGTCTGGATTCATCTTATCTTTGGCATTGTCGACTTGCTCACATTGGCAAAGATCGCATGAAAAAGCTGCAACATGATGGGCTTTTAGAAAAGATCAATGATGAATCATTTGATAAATGCGAATCTTGCATTGCTGGGAAGATGACTAAGAAACCCTTTAAAAATAGGATTGAAAGGGCGAATGATCTACTTGGTCTTATTCACACAAATGTGTGTGGACCACTTAGACATGTGTCAAGGAGAGGTGCTAGCTACTTCTTAACATTTACGGATGACTACAGCCGTTATGGTTATGTCTATTTACTTAAACATAAACATGAGGTGTTTGAGACATTCAAAGTGTTTAAAGCAGAAGTAGAGTTGCAACTAGGAAAGAAGATTAAAGCTCTTCGATCCGATAGAGGTGGTGAATACCTGAGTCAAGAGTTTATAGATTACTTAGCAAAGGAGGGAATTGTCCAGCACCTTACTTCTCCATATACTCCACAACAAAATGGTGTATCTGAAAGAAGGAATCGTACATTGCAAGATATGATACGATCTATGTTTAATCTAACAACTCTTCCTTACTCGTTTTGGGATTATGCCTTGGAATCTGCAGTTCGCATTTTAAATATGGTTCCAACAAAGAAGGTTGATAAGACTCCATATGAAGTATGGACTGGGAAAGCTCCTAACTTGTCTTATCTAAAGGTCTGGGATTGTGAGGCGTATGTTAAACGTGACTCAGCAGACAAACTCCAACAAAGATCTGTAAAGTGCATCTTCGTAGGTTACCCTAAGGAAACTATGGGTTACTACTTTTATTACCCAGCTGAAAACAAGGTTTTTGTTGCAAGGTATGGAGACTTCTTAGAAAAGGAGCTCATATCTCAAGAATTCAGTGGGAGAGTATATGATCTGGAAGACGATCATGAAGATGTAACACCTTCTGAAAACACTAGCCAACTTCCTGAAGAACCTGAAAGTTTAGGTCCTCCACCAAAAGTTGAAGTGATTCCCGTTCGCAGATCTTCAAGATCTGTGAAGGCTCCTACACGTCTATGTTTAAACATGGAGTGTGATGACAACTTGATAGGGGATCTTGATGAACCTACAAGTTATAAAGCTGCCATGAATAGTCCAGAAAAGGAAAAATGGCAGGGAGCTATGAATGGGGAAATGCAATCCATGAAAGATAATGAAGTCTGGGAAGAAGTAGACCTACCTCCGGGTGCCAAGCTAGTTGGAAGTAAATGGCTCTACAAGAAGAAGACTGATATGGATGGCATTGTACACACCTATAAGGCCCGTTTGGTAGCTAAAGGCTATACTCAAACTTTAGGTGTTGACTATGAGGAGACCTTTTCTCCTGTAGCTGACATAAGGGCAATTAGGATTCTTATAGCCATAGCCGCTTACTATGACTATGAGATTTGGCAAATGGATGTCAAAACCGCCTTCTTAAATGGTCGCCTAGATGAAGACATCTATATGGCGCAGCCTGAGGGGTTTGTGAATCCAGAATTCCCAGATCGTGTATGCAAGCTTAAGAGATCCATTTATGGATTAAAGCAAGCATCACGACAATGGAATAAAAGATTTGATAGTGAAATTAAGAAGTATGGATTCACTCAAAATCTTGATGAGCCATGTGTATATCACAAAGCTAGTGGGAGTAATGTAATTTTCCTTATATTATATGTCGATGACATATTGATCATGGGGAATGACATTCCAAGTTTACAAAAGGTTAAGGAATATCTTGGAAGTTGTTTTTCTATGAAAGATCTAGGGGAAGCTGCATTTATTCTGGGAATCAAGATATATAGAGATAGATCTCAGCGATTAATTGGATTAAGCCAAAGTGCTTACATTGATAAAATATTGAAGAGATTCAGTATGCAAAATTCCAAGAAAGGATATTTGCCGATGCAAGAGCAACATGGCTTGAGCAACAAAGTTTATGCTTCAACACCCGAAGAGGTGCAACGCATGAAGAGAGTCCCTTATGCTTCGGCTGTGGGATCTATAATGTATGCGGTAAAAAGCACAAGGCCTGATGTGGCGTTTGCTTAGAATTTAACCAGTCGATATCAGCAGAACCCAGGTGAAAAACACTGGACTGCTGTTAAGAATATTCTTAAGTACCTTAGGGCTACTAAAGAGATGTTCTTAGTATATGGGGGTACTCCATCTGCAGAGCTTGATGTAACAGGTTACTGCGATGCTTCTTGGAAAGGTGATAAAGATGATACGAAGTCTCAGACGGGTTATGTCTTTGTCATTAATGGAGGAGCTGTTGATTGGAGGAGCAAAAAGCAGAGTGTACTGGCGATGTCTGCTACAGAAAGTGAGTATATAGCTGCTTCAGAAGCTGCAATGGAAGCTGTTTGGATTAGGAAGTTTGTTTCAGGGCTTGGGGTTATGCCTTCGATTCAGCGACCTATAAAAATGTATTGTGACAACTCAGCCGCAATTACATTTGCCAATGAACCTGGAATCATGAGAGGCACCAGACATTTCCCGATTAAGCACCACTATGTCAGAGAACAAGTTGAGATAGGTGAAATCGAAATGCTCAAAGTTCACACAGATGAAAACTTAGCTGATCAATTTACAAAGCCTTTACCTGGAACCAAGCTTTACAAGCATGCTGAAGGAATAGGACTTAAATTAGTTGATAGTTTCATGTCCATTTGTGATTAGTATTTGGATAAAGGATGTAATGTACAATTATTAATATTTACTGAAATAAAATATTGGTTATGTTTATTTATTCATTGTCTTATTAATAATATATCCTATATTTGCATGTTTAAGATTCATGAATAATTTATTATTCTAAATTGTCCGTTGTCGATTAATGATATGGGAATATCATTAAACTAAGACAATTTTGAGTATTGGTTTAGGATATACTTGAAAGTATATTGATGCGCAGTCATACCAATTTCACATGATATTCAATGAATTGAGTATTGGACTTATCCCAACAATATGATTTAAATTTATTGTGAGAATCCTATTTAATAGTTATCCTCAGACTTGAGATACCAGATAAGTGTCATGGATGTAGTGCATTTTGTGGAGCAATCTACCGCTTACCGTAATTGGAAGTCATAAGGGTTGTTTTCAGAATGTTGCAAAGTTCATGGGTTATTCTTGTAGTCAAGAGAGAATTCGCTCCTTCTGATTTGTTCAGAAGTTTAATACTGCTGGGCCCCTCGTAGGGTTGACAAAATGTTTGCGTGGCCACGCCCAAAGTCTATCTGGAATACGTTCAGATGTTTTGGTAATTTTGTTCAATCATAAAGAGACGAGAAACAGAATTTAATAAAGAACCTCACATCTTTATTAATGTAGTATTAGAGGCGAAAGGATAATAATAATGATGAATCATTAAAGGTTTTCCAGGAAACCTAGCTCAGGTCGGACTAGGGGCATTGGAGTGTTGCAAGACGCTAACCAGTGTCATTTTACTATTAATAGATATACAAGTGGAGCTGTTAAAAGTTACGTATAAATATTAATTAGTAAATGTCTAGTATCGAACCCGAGACCTCGGGATTGCACACTTTACAAACAAGAATAATGTAAATAAATATATATATATGTTAAATGTATCGTATATATATATTTATAAACACTTAAGGGACTAAATAATCATTAATATTAAACGTAAGTATTAATTATTATTAAGGGACAAGAGAACGAGGACTAGAGTGTAACTTGGGAGTCAAGAAAGTTCTAGAACCCCTTTGGGTTACTATGGCCGGTCGAACCCAACCATATGGGTCGACCCATGCTTGACTTGAGCTCCAAGGAATCACCTAGTATATATACAAGGCCAAGGATTAGGGTTTCATATCTTTTGTGCACACACACAACCCTAAAACCTTTTCTCTTCTCCTTGTTTTCTTGTGGCCGATCGGTTCTCCCCCCTCCCCCCCCCCCCCCCCCCATAGGGTTGGATCGATTTTTCCATAACAAAAATATTAAGTGTTTTGTTTACTTGCATCAAACCTTTATTCGTTGGTAGTTTGTGTGTACAAGAACGAGGTAATTACTTACTTTAGTAATTATCAAGAGATCGATAAACAAAACAGTAAGGGGTTTATCATTGATCTAATTGTACAAGAATCAAGGTTTATTTGAAGTGCATCGGGTATGTTTTCTATTTATGTTTTAGTTAATCTTTATACATGTTATTACTTGATCCTAGCTTCCGCAATATGTGTACTTTGATTGTCAAACTCTAACATGAATATATATATATATATATATATATATATATATATATATATATATATATATATATATATATATATATATATATTGGGGTGTAAATGTGTAATCGAGTCGAGTCGAGTAGCTCGCGAGTTGCCTCGGCTCGTTTAAAATCGAGTCGAATCGAGTATTTTTCGAGTCGATCTCGAGTTGCTCGCGAGTTGTCTCGGCTCGTTTACACCCCTAGCAACAGCCAATTAGAAAGCAATTTTGTTTATAAACTTACTTACCGTTTAATGGTCAATGGCAGATGGCTCTTAATGGAAATCAGCATTATGAAAGCACATCAAACCACAAAAGAGGAGGTCCACAATTAATGTCTGCAATGCCAGATAGAAAGGGAAAAGGAAATGTAAGCACCATGAAGGATTTTAAAACTAAAGAACTGAAAAATGATACCCAACCGAACATGAATAAATCTTGCAAACATGTTAAAGTAGAGAAATCTGAATCCTGCAACAGTACATATCTCTATTACAGTGATATATCGACAATGAAAGTTATTGTTCAGATGGAGAAGAGAGTAGATCAGCTGGACGTAGTTTTCGAAAATCTTTGAATGGACTCGATGGGGATGGTGAATGTGAAAGCATAGGTGTTACGCGTTTGAAGATGTTTGTGATGTCTGTCTTATTGGCTTCGATTAAGTTGTCCAAGCCATTGATTGGCATTTTAGTAACGAAGATATTTGTCTCCAGTGATTATGTTCGCATGAAGTCAAACATGAGTTGGCTTAAAGTTCTCACAAACATATTGCTTCACCTTTTGCTGGTATGGTTAAACTTCAGCCATAGAGGTATGAACTCTGTTGTACATATGGGGACATCGGCAATTTTTACAGTTGGCTGGTGTACCCTCTTCTCAGTCGTTGCAATGGTAGGAGTGCGCAAGTTAGTTGTTGTTGTGGTAAGTAACTTTATGCTCCTTTTTAAATATTAACTATTGAATTTTGCTCATTTGTAATTATCATTCAAGTGTGCACAATATCATAACAAAAGTGCCAAATTCTACCCATTCACTTATGAATGGGTCTATTTGGGTTATATTTTATCTGTAATGGGTCAAACGTAATTAAAAAAAAGAAAAAAGAAAAAAGACTGTCTCTAAAAATGTTTCGGGTCAAAATGGATGAAAGTGGCCTAAAGTGTTATTTTATTGCATTATGCATAGAACCATCAAAATTATTTGATTAAGTTTGGTTATTGTTAAATAGTATTATGCTGGTAATCATATATTTGGCATACCAAGTGTCTATAAAAGCTTAGTAATTTGGACAAAAAGTGTTTTGGGTGATTTGGTCAACCCACGCTGATTTGAGTCGTATTAGAACAACTACTGATTTTGAACTTGCACCCAACTATGTTGGCTTACTCATTTTGCAACCTCTATCTTGTGCATATCTTATAACGTATTTTGGAATAGATGCATATCTCAAAAAGTTTTTGAGTTTGCAAGATATATTTTTTGGATATTTTGATATTCAATTTTCAATGTTTAACAGGTTGTGGTCGCTTTGGGAGAACTTTTTGTATGCACCGGATTTGCTCTTTTGTTGCTTCCTTTTTTGGGAACTGTTTTCTTGTGGTTGTATGGAACATTTTGGACAACAATAAGTATCATCCCATGAAGTTTTGGTACAACCTGAGAAGAGCTACGTGCAGTCGAGCGGGTTTAATCAAACCCAATGGAGGTGTAATGATTGTTTTATTAGCTTTACACCAGCTGATATTGTATACAGCAGAAATATGCTTTATTGATAACTTGCGGTATGTCATTAATGGGTTATTCATCATTTTATTGTATGGGTCTATAAACTACTAACTATATGATTTTTCGGTGTCAATTTTGATTGGGTAATGAATATTTAACGTGGCTTATGTCAATCTTGGAAGAGTCTAGCTCAGTTCAAATGGATGTGTCAATGAAATTAAACCAACATATCCATGGAACAACACACAAGTCATAGTTAATGGCATTTTCTCAATGAAAGCAGTTTTGACTTAATTTAAGATGATTTATCTTAACAGATACACGATGGTCATTTGAATTAAGAAGATACGATGGTGGAGATTCAATTAGATGACCAGACCATAAAGAAAGTCATTATACAGGTATGCCGAGAATCTTATGTATTAGTTTTAATGGTTGATTGGTGGTGTTTAAGTTTCTATCATATATATATATGATTATGCAGGTTGAGTTCTATTTTAGTGATAGTAATATTCCGAGAGATACATTTCTTAGGAATACTATCAACGAGAGTGAAGATGGAACTTGAAGTCAATATCAATCCACACAACTACGCCAATGATAATTATAAGACATGCCCACCCCAGGTGGGCTTATATGTCCGGGAGGGCTTATAAGTCATGCCCGCCGGAGTTTCTTATAATTTCAAATATGATTTGTCTCTGCAATGTATCTATTTTTTTTATTTTTATATTTTTATTTTTTAAAATCTTTTGCATTATAGGATCTTGCTTTTGATCTATCCCTATATGCGTTGCTACGAGAGAATGTCTGCAACTTTGGGTAGCTACTTGCACATCCAGTGTGTTTAAAGGTTGGGTGGATGAGCATTCACTAACAGCTACAAAACATAAATCTTTATGGTTTACGATTTAAAGTTGATGGTGGATAAACTACTTCGGCTGATAACATAAAATTCATTATATAAAAATCTGCAGGTCCTTATACTGTTATTTTTTTTTCTTATTGATAGCCCTATAAGATCAGTATTCAGTTCCACATCAAATTTATTGTTAGTTTTTTTGCAGGAATCATCAGAGTTCCACAAAAAAATTACTTGAGAGTGTTGTTGATCCAGTTAGGGTTATTACAGCAATCCATCTTTGTCAGGTGTATATAGAGTCATCTTCTTTCCAATTATGAAGCTGTACGGTTCAGAGTGCGACACCATTATATGTATCTATTGAGGGATTCAAGCAGAACTGGCCATGATTACTTTGGATCTTTGCACATCAACGTCGTCGTTGACAATGGCGGAACTTGAGCAATTTTGTTGGGGGGCCAAGATGATTCAAGCGTAAGGCCATGTTACTTATTAAATAATTGATATTGGTATATATAAGGGTTTTAAACAGTTCATAAAATAAATGTTAGCCCAATAAAAAGCTCATATTAAAGAGCTAAAAGCAGGAATTGGATAGATTGACATACATTAGTCGAACCTAACATAAAAAGAGTAAAACCCATGGTAACAAATATAAAAACCAAATACAAATAGTACAGATATACATGTAGTTTTATTTTTTGATTTCCTAAATTGTAGGAGAATGAAAGTTAATAGGTCTCTTTTATGCCTGACTTTTTCATTACTTCATAAATTTTCATTGCTTTCATCCTAAAAGTTAGGAAAATGCATATATTTTTTGATTGTGTATGCTATAAACACTAACTGTAACTCAGATTTTTGGGGGGGCCATGACCCCTCCCTGCCCCTTCTAAGTTCTGCCTATGGTCGTCGACATTCTGGTAATTTAAGTGGCTGGTAATTTATGTAAATATGCATACAATCAGAGTTACCCACAAACATTTCCAGGTACTTCTTCTTGCATCACAAGTATCGTTTCACATTAGTCCTTTCATGCAACAATCATAATGATACCTTTTTAGTTCAACATTAGCAAGATTTTAGGTTGCAGGGATGTAAGTTTAACGTGTCTGTACTAAAAATTGGAGATTATAAAGCGTTTATGCATACAATTGGTAATGAAGGATACATGACTAATGAAGGATACAAGTATATCTGGAAAGTAGGGTGGTTCGGGCGGGTTCGGTAATGGGTCAAATAGGATAAATTATAAACGGGTAACATTATATTGTGTAAAAGAAATGAATTATGAATAACATTACATGTATTTGAATTGTTGTATTAGTTGGTTTCATGCATTTGAGAGTGCCCACAGGATGGATCCTAAATCTACACATGTCCACCAATTCAAAACCTATCTTCTACATAGACTGCACAAGGTGCACTTCACTGCTTTTTTTAATCAGTAGCATGGAAATGAAAAAAACTTTTTAAGTTATAGATGAATGTGTGTTTATAATATAAATGTCTCAGAAGATCTCATGGAATTTTTAAATTTTATATTTTTTGTCAGGTTGAGGTAGGGACAAAAACTCGATTAGCTGCAATTGGTCCCATGGAAATTCATAAATACTACTACCAAAATTGTTATGAGAAAAACATTACAAAAGGCCAATTTCTTATCATGCAGTATGATTTTCTTAATTACATGCTATATCATCATATTTCTACAATTGGTGTAACTAATATAGGTTTAGAAAAGTATGTTCTTTTATTATGAATGTTAAACCAATTGAATTGTTTTCTATATATAAGATATTTATTTATATAGGATTTATGATGATATAGCTCATTCCCTATTTATTGCTTGGTCAACAAGGTTTTTTAACTATCTTGCTATTCGTCGCTAAAGAGTGATTATTCTTTGTTTACATAAATATAAATCGATTTGATAATTGTTAGGTTCAATAATGGAAGAGTAAAATGCATTTGTCAATGCTAAACAATATTATAGCATTTCGTCTAAAGACGATCAAGGGCTACAACATAATTTAAAAACAAAGTTGTTAATTTATAAGGGTACCACTTTTATTGCTCACTCTTTGAATTTTGCACGATCATTGATATGTCATGGTAGGCAAAGGAAAGCGAGTAATCCATAAGTTAAACCTAATGTGATAATTCTTTTATAGCCCTCAATAGTTATTGATTATGATTCTTCCCAGTACACAGTTTGATATTTTGTGATAATTTTAATGTTATGAACTTCTGTTCTCATTTCGTATGAAGAGCCCGTAAAGAAAAATCTTATATTACTTACAAAAGGTCATCATTATATAATTACTCTTTTCTTTACCTTAAGGAATACTTAGATGTTGGAAAATGGGCGGGTAAGTTAATCATAAATGGATGTCAAAATGGAGGGGGTGACCTATAATTACTTTTTTTTTTTTTTTTTTTTTTTCTAATTTATTACTCCGTAATAACAAACGTGTCTGAATTCACAGAGTAGAAACATCACAGTTAAGCTTGAACCAGAAGAACAAAGGGATGCAGATGCAACAATTACTAGAAGGAATGGTTCCATATGCACATCCTCGAAATAATCATTTGAGTGTTGGTTATACCTATAGCTTATTTTTCATTAACATAAGTTTTAACGATATTTAAATGGCTTGCTCGCCCATCGAACGGGCTATGCTTTGAAACTTTGCTCTTGCGTACCACTTTGAAATTTTTTTCCCCTCATATTCGATAACATTTTATTTCTTTTCGTTCTTAATAAATTCAATAAAAAATTTGGTACGTTTATATCTTATTTTTCGTTAACTTATTTTTTCAACGAAAATCATAATTCCAACAATAATTATAAGTCATGCCAAAACTACATCTTAAACCATAATTTTATGATAGCTAAAACTATCCAAACTATAATTACAAGTCATGCCCGCCCATTGGGCGGGCTTTGAAGTCTAGTGTATATATATATATATATATATATATATATATATATATATATATATATATATATATATATATATATAGCTGAGAACCCGCGCTATACAGCGGGATGTTCTACGGCAACATTTTTTATCGATATCATATTTTAAAATATCAAAAGCTGTAGTTGATTATTTTAATAAGTTAAAGAGTTGTATGTTTTAAAGTATCAAGATTGTAGTTGATTAGTCTAATATGTTGAGTTGTATGTTTTAACTAAATCATCATCTTTCTCAAATCTGATTCGATTTCGGGATTCGGGTCGAAATGCTCATCCCCAGTTGTGGCCAACTTCATTTATCTGTTTAGCATTTAACACACTATAGCTCACTTTGCTTCTTGGTTCACCATGTGTCCTAATTCACTTTTTCTTTTTAGCTTGCTAGGTGTTGTCTACGTAACATTAAATTACCGTCTTAAAAGTATTGCATATTTCATATTGTCATAACTCATAATATGCAGTTGATTGACATAAAAAGTTAAGTAAAGTAACTTTCAATACCGTCTTTTACGGGTTATGGGTCCTAATACCGTCTTCTACGGTGTATGGGGAGGTTGAGGCGTAGACAATCTTACCCCTACCTAAGGTAGAGAGGCTACTTCTGGTTCTACTAAAGGTAGAAAAGGACTTTGCAAGGGGTGAGGATCGAACCCTTAACCTCTGTCTCCAGAGGCAAGAGTGTTAACCACTTGATCCAACCTTGACATAAAGAAAACATATATTAATAATAGTTTCCTAAGTTTTATTTTTACTTATCATCAAATATTCAGTATGATGCTTGTGCCGCTTCGTTTCTTGGCTCATTTCATATCGCTTGTTTTGTGTTGTGTTTCACTTCTCTTTGATTACTGGCTCCTACGTGCTTTGGCTCACTTCTTTGCTCCTTACGCAATGTGGCTCAATACACGGTGTGGCTCATTTTGATATAGCCTCACTATTCATATTGCTCACTTCGCTTTTCGGATTGCTACATGGTGGCTTGAATTGCTTTGCACAACACTTATTTATATACTTAGAATCACATATCAAGTCAAAACTATTGTATCAAAAGAAATCTATTATTCATATGCTCCACGGTGTATGGGGAGGTTAAAACATAGACAACCTTACCCTCACCTAAGGTAGAGAGGCTGCTTCCAGTTATACTAAAGATAGAAAAGGATTGTACAAGGGGTAAGGATCGAACCCTTAACCTGGTCAAGTCTTCAGAGGCAAGAGTGTTAACCACTTGATCCAACCTTGACATAAAGAAAACATATATTAATAATAGTTTCCAAGTTTTATTTTTTATTTATCATCCAATATTTAGTATGATGCTTGTACCGCTTCGTTTCTTGGCTCATTTCATATCGTGCTTGTTTTGTGTTGTGTTTCACTTCTCTTTGATTATTGGCTCCTACGCGCTTTGGCTCGCTTCATGGCTCCTTACGCAATGTGGCTCAATACACGATGTTGCTCATTTTGATTATAGCCTCACTATTCATATTGCTCACTTCGCTTATCAGATTGCTACATGGTGGCTTGAATTGCTTTGCACAACACTTATTCATATACTTAGAATCACATATCAAGTCATAACTGTTGTATCAAAAGAAATCAATTATTCATATGTTCCAAAACAAAATAGAAAAAGGGGAAACACCATCAAATAGTAATCAATTTTTATCATTGTTCTATTAAAGTCACTCATACTTTGTATCAACTAAAAAAACTAAAGTATAACAATTGTTTCAACAAAGTCACTCAAACATTTTTTTTCAACTACAAACACCACTTCTTATATTGTCCAATTTTTATAAATGTTTTAATAAATTTGATAAAAGTATCCTTTATAATTGCCTTTAAAATGTTAAAACATGCATTAATCACTTGTAATAATAAACACCACAAACTGAATTTAACTATACTTTATGTACCACAAACGATAATTCAAAACGGGTTTTAGCCGTACAATAGTAACGTACTTTCAGCTTTGCGTCATTTTGGTACGTGTATTTTATTTTTGTTTCACTTAATGCAACATACTTTAAGGTTTTGTGCTACTTTGGTACGTCAAAGTAAGGTGATGAGGCGAAAAGTGTACCGCTTTTAAGGGGTCATTTAAGCCCGAATTCGAGATTATTTGATCAATTATTGCCCTAAATCGTTCCTTTTGTCATTTTAGGTACTTTTGAGGAAAAATTTGAAAAAGGAAGCATTTTGGACGTTTTTGGAGCATAAAAGTGAAGAAAACGGCAAAGTCTCAAATTTCATTGCTGGAACAATACCTGACGGCGTCAAGGATCTACACATGACTGCGTCAAGAGTTACAAAAGAGGTGGATATGGAACTTATAACGTGACGGCCCAGAGAGTTTTCAAGCTTATGGCCTGACGGCGTCACCAAGGCCGTCAGGGTCCAATTACTAGTGACGGCCCAAAGTATTTCTCCACATGACGGCATCACAAATGGATCTAGGCAATACGATTTTATCATGGCGGCGAGTTGACGGCGTCACGAGCTAATACACGACGCCGTCAAGATGTAAACTCTATATATAGTTTTTCAAATTTCATTCATTAGTGTGCAACTTTGAGGGAATAAACCCTAGTCCGAATTTTATCAGCTTTTCAAGGGTTTCAACCCCTTGATTCTTCCATGTTCAATTAAAGATAAGTATTCATTCAAATCATTCAATATGTCTATGTGTTGTTTGATTATATCTTACGCTTGACTTCTCTTTAACATGCTAGGCTAGATCTTTCTTATATTTGCTTAGATGTAGTGAAACCTAGATGTTAATTATGGGTTGAATGTTTGTTTATAATTGTTACGGATGATTGTATTCGATGTTAGGCTTAAGAAAACTGGCAGACTTCCATTGGTAACTTGTTTGAACGTCTTAAGAAACATGATCGGAGGTGTACTACGATTTTTGGTTGTATTTAATGCATAGGAGAATTCTAATGATCCCATGTTAAGAGCTTCTAACGGCTCGACATAGGAGTGAAGTAGGATCTTATAGAGTTAGGGAATATTGTACACGGCCCTACGACTAGTATTAAGGAATATGACCCATCATCCATGCAATTCTAACAAGCTAATCAACCTGTAAAAGATATCTAGGGAGTATTGAAATCTAAGTAAACACAACTTTCCTCATTATTGTTTCCACCACATTAGTATAATTAGTTTTATTTTCATTTCTTTTATTTTATTTTGATTGCATTAGTAGTTAATTGGGTTAGTTGGCTAGCAACTAATTCTGCCCACTCTTCCAAAACCCGAGATTTTACTTGCTTTCATAAAAATATAAAAATACAAAAAGAATCATCCCTCACCTCTAGACCTAGTTTATTAGGCTTTCTAATTCTAGCGACACTATTCCTGAGTTGAACGATCAATCCCCTGGTACTTATCACTATACTATACTACAACGATCAGGTACACTGCCTGGTGGGGGTTGTAAGCTTCTCGAGATCCCTTGAGAGGTAAAACCTGTTGCGAGGGTGCAATTCCTACGTATCAAGTTTTTGGCGCCGCAACCCGGGAAATTGTTATTGTCTAGGTTAGGATTTTTTTTTATTAGGTATACTTGCTAGATTCCTTTCTAGTAAGGTTTTATTTTTATTTTTAGGTTTTCTTTAGTCTATCTTATTTCTTTGTTTCTTTTGTTCGTAAACTATCTCGATGGATAACAATAGCATTGATCGTTTGACTCCTGTTATTCGTGTTTTTCGTTGTAGGATTTTCCAAATGCCCGCCCCAATTCCTTTAGTGGAAGATGAGAACCCACCTAACCTATCGCCTAACCATCACTTTGACAGTAATTTTGAGATAGAAGAGTCTGACCATGATGATGACCATATGGCTAGTCCTTTTTACTATTCGGACTCCGATGAGGAGCTAGATGATGGTGACGTAATTAATGAGGATAGGATGGAAGATAAAGTGGACCCTCTTAGGTATGTCGACCCTAGAACAAGGATAGAGAATGATAGCTCATTTAATACGCAATTTTCTTGTAAAATTGGATTTAGGAGCTTTGATGCCTACCTTAACTCATCTCTACCAATGAATATAATCTCGCGTAGTGAATACAATAAAATTATGGTAGATGAATTATAATACAAAGGAGATAATATTGTTGCTAGGGCAATGACATTGTATGTGTTTGTAGGAAGCTTTGCTTATCTGGTTGAGTTTATGGTTATGGAGAATCTAGGAGAATTTATCGATAGTAAGTTAACCCAAGTCGTATTTGGAAAACCCTTCAAAAGGTTGACCAATCTTGATGAAAAACTTATGGAAGGGTTAATTACATTCGCGGATGGTGATGAAGATTTTGTTTACCAAATGCCCCGTGCACACCCTAGGTTCAAGGATTTTTCTATGGAGAAATGTAATAGGTATCCGCCCCTTGAAATGCTACGTGAGAATGATAAAAGGAAAGGGCTTAAATATCCTCATGAAAAGAATAAAAGGTATTATCGCGGATGTTTAGAGCTAAGTGATGACTATAAGAAAAATGAGACAACTATTAGATGGCTCACACTTGGGTATGTGAGCATAAGCGACACACGATAGCCCATGACCTTGAGTCTAGCTACAAGACTCGTAAATAAAGAAAAGCGCTTCTTGGGAGGCAACCCATATTTTGTATTTTTTTTATTTGTTTGATTTTTATTTGTTTGATGTTATTTGCTTCCGTATGCATGTTTTATTTTTATTGTTGGTAGATCATGTTTCAAATTAAATTGTGAAAATGCTTTATTTTGTTGTTTAACTTCGTCTTAACTTCATATAAAGGTATTTTGCAAAAGCTAAGTGTAAGGGGAAACCCCAAATTTGTTTCTAAGAACGAAAATGATCTTGACTCGCCACAATATTAAATGAACATATGTATTAGTAATTGTTAGAGTCAAATGTTTGTATCGAGTCATAATGATGTTTTGCAGGATTTTCTAGGAAGTAGGACATAAGTTTTTCCAGAAATCTTCTGGAAACTTAACATAAAGATTTCTGCAGGTCACTTCTGACGGCGTCAGGGTTTAACACCTGACGGCGTCACGTGTAAAATTATGGAAATTTTGCGAGTTTTGTTTTTCTAACGGAGTCTTAAAAGTTTTTGTTAATTCTTTAGTTTTATAAACTCCAGAAAATCTGCAAACATTCATTCCACAAGCATTATATCTTAAATTGCTTTCTTGGATTTGTTAGTATATATAGATTGCCGCCGATTTTACGCGAGGTTGCCTTGATTGTTTTCTCAGGTTTAATAGGTTATATATGACAAGAAGATGATTTATATTTTTGGAAGGGAAGCTTTGAACGTTCATTTTCTTGGAGGAAGATCTAACCTTGTTGACACACTATCCAAACCGAACGAATCAGGGGAGTATTTGTTTTCATTCTTTTACCTGTTTTACTTTTACATCCTTTAATTGAACATTGGGGACAATGTTCATCCTAAGTGTAAAAGGAGGGTAAATGATGATACCTTATAGGATACAATTGCACTTGAGTTTGTTTGTTCGATGGTAGGTGTGTAATAAAACTAAGATAAATACTTGTTAGTGTAATTTTAGCGCCAAATTTAAAATTTTTTACAACATTTAGGAGTGAAACTTTAGCCTTAACAAGCGTCTCATGGATAGGAGTTGTATGACTAGCACAAAACCGTACCATTCAGAAAAATTTTCCACCCAAATATGTGAGGTTCGCCTTTAGATTTGATAGGAAAAGCATTCATTATTAGTGCTTATGAGTGTACCGGTAGCATTTAGATTCTAGAACTTGCGTTAGTGATGTATCCCGAGACCGCTAGTGAGACTACATTCGTGTAGTAGGATTTACTACATGATAAGAGGCATTAGGATCACCCTTGTGTTTAACCCGTATCATAATTACTTGACCAATTAAGTCATATTACTTGACTAGTAAAGTCAATTAATTTTCCCACACCTTAGTGTTGTACTCATTTTTAGTACACGAAACCCTTAGTACACCCCTCCGAGTCTATCTTTTCGTTTCTAACTTTAAGCATCTTACTTAAAGGAAGAATTTGTTACAACCCACCCAAATGTGCAACCAAATCGCCTTAGCCTTCCGTGTATGCACTCATCTTTAGTGCATTATTGTTATGTGTTTAAACCCTTAGTTAATTATCTAATTGATTACATGGTTGCTAAGTCGAGTCATATCTTGTACATATTATTTTGGGACGATTGAGACTCATGGGTAAAGTACTTGTGTTATAGAGTAATGGGGAAGAACATCATATATTACCCCCATATGTGCGTTAATCTTAAAAAGTACTCCAAGTGTTTTGATTATCTTGATTCGAGTCATTAGATTAGTTTATTGTAAAGTATGGAAAAATTCAAGTGCAAGGGGAATGTACATTCCCTATGATGTATTATTTTAGATGGTAGGGTAAGAGTGTATGCACAAAAAAAAAATAAAAAAAAATAAAAAATAAAATCGAAAAATTAAGAAAAAGAAAAAAAATAGAAAAAAAAAAAAAAAAAAGAAGAGGGAAAAACATATGGACTACCATCCCGTTTCATTCTATGTTTGTTTTGTGTTTTTGTTGTTTTTGATTTATTAGCTTAAGTCGAGTCGAGTTTTGGCTTAGCAACGCCATACTATACATGTAATTAACCAAGATGATTAACTCGCCACCAGTAAATATTGTCTTTATCCAACAAAACCGTGTATTACATATCCCTACACCTAACGTTATAACCCTTTAAAAGACCTCTTTGATAGTTTATCCTAGGTGCTTACGCCAAGTAGTGGAGGTTTGATCCTTTCCCAAGCCTATGGTAACCTATTTGCTATGACAGGTAGTGAGAGATGTTTTCCATTTCCTTATTGTGATGTATACTTTATTACACCCAAGAGATGTGAGTATCTAAACACTATTTGTGAGATGCTAGTGTATGACCTCCGTGCTTGCTTTTGGTTTTTAGTGGAACGATTATTTGTTGTAATTACTTTTATATTAGTGTTAAATGACCCCTAACTTGTATTTTGATTAGAATAAAAGCGCATTTGCTTGAGGACAAGCAAATCTTAAGTGTAAGGGTATTTGATGAGGCGAAAAGTGTACCACTTTTAAGGGGTTATTTAAGCCCGAATTCGAGATTATTTGATCGATTATTGCCCTAAATCGTTCATTTTGTCATTTTAGATACTTTTGAGGAAGAATCTTGAAAAGGAAGCATTTTGGACATTTTTGGAGCATAAAAGTGAAGAAAACGACAAAGTCTCAAATTTCCTTGCTGGAACAGTACTTGACGGCGTCAAGGATCTACACATGACAGCGTCAAGAGTTACAAAAGAGGTGGATATGGAACTTATAACGTGACGGCCTAGAGAGTTTTCAAGCTTATGGCCTGACGGCGTCACCAAGGCCGTCAGGGTCCAATTACTAGTGACGGCCCAGAGTATCTCCACATGACGGCGTCACAAATGGATGTAGGCAATACGATTTTATCATGGCGGCGAGTTGACGGCATCACGAGCTAATACATGACATCGTCAAGATGTAAACTCTATATATAGTTTTCCAAATTTCATTCATTAGGGTGCAACTTTGAGGGAATAAACCCTAGTCCGAATTTTATCAGCTTTTCAAGGGTTTCAACTCCTTGATTCTTCTATGTTCAATTAAAGATAAGTATTCATTCAAATCATTCAATATGCCAATGTGTTGTTTGATTATATCTTATGCTTGTCTTCTCTTTAACATGCTAGGCTAGATCTTTCTTGTGTTTGCTTAGATTTAGTGAAACCTAGATGTTAATTATGGGTTAATTGTTTGTTTATAATTGTTTTACGGGTGATTGTATTCGATGTTAGGCTAAAGAAAACTGGTAGACTTCTATTGGTAACTTGCTTGAACGTCTTAAGAAACATGCATGGAGGTGTACTACGATTTTTTGTTGTATTTAATGCGTAGGAGAATTCCAATGATCCCATGTTAGGAGCTTCTAACGGTTCGACATAGGAGTGAAGTAGGATCTTATAGAGTTAGGGAATATTGTACACGGCCCTACGACTAGTATTAAGGAATATGACCCGTCATCCATGCAATTGTAACAAGCTAATTAACCTGTAAAAGATATCTAGGGAGTAATGAAATCTAAGTAAACACAACTTTCCTCATTATTGTTTCCAACACATTAGTATAATTAGTTTTATTTTCATTTCTTTTATTTTATTTTGATTGCATTAGTAGTTAATTGGGTTAGTTGGCTAGCAACTAATTCCGCCTACTCTTCCAAAACCCGAGATTTTACTTGCTTTCATAAAAATATAAAAATACAAAAAGAATCATCCCTCGCCTCTAGACCTAGTTTATTAGGCTTTTTAATTCTAGCGACACTATTCCTGAGTTGAACGATCAATCCCCCAGTATTTGTCGCTATACTATACTACAACGATCGGGTATCACAAATTTAGTGCTTAGAAATTTTTGTTAAATTTTAAATAGAGTTAACTACATTTTTAATCCTTGCGGTTTGGTGCGTATTTCATTTTTGGTCCATTTTACCAACGATCGTTTGCAACGTTAGTCCTTTCTACCAAGGATCATTTGCAACGTTTTCAATGTTAGTCCTTTTATATACATCTTTATTTATGTTTATATATTCATTTTTTGACTCGTTTTTACACGCGTTTTCACACACGTTTTGACACAGGTTTTTACACATTGTTTTATACGCGTTGTTACATGTGTTTTCACACACGTTTTTACACACATTTTATACACGTTTTTATACACTTTTTATACACATTTTTATATACTTTTTTTTTGTGAAATTTCTTTTAGATTTTTTTTCGAAAAACTTATTTTCCGAAATTTTTTTTCGTTTTTTTTTTCAAAATTCTTTTTCTGAATATTTTTTTTTTCAAAAATTTTTTTAGAATTTTTTTTTTCAAATTTTTTTACACATGTTTTTATTTTGAAAAAAATTTAGAAAAGAAAATTGAAAAAAAAAAATCTAAAAATTTTAAAAAAAATTAGAAAAAAAATTAATATGAAAAACGTGTTTGAAAACGTAAGAAAAGTAAGAAAAACGTATTAAAACGTGTAGACATAAGAAAATGGATGATAACATATAAAAAACGGACCAAAATGTAAGAAAACAGACGTAAAAGTATAAAAACGAACGAAAACGTATAAAAATGAAAGAAAACGTATCAAAATGTATGAAAACGTATAAAATGGACTAAAACGTAAGAAAGTAGACAGAAATGTATAAAAACAGACAAAAATGTATACAAATATATGAAAATGTATAAAAACGAAAGAAAGCATTCAAAAATGGACGAAAACATATTAAAAGTTTTAACAAAAAAATTTAGGGACTAACTTCGTGATATCCCTCAAATCACAAGGACCATTTATATAAATAACTCAAAGATTTATTTTAAGTGGAAATCCTACGTGGCATGTCCACGTTGGATTCTTAACTCTGGTTCTGGTAAAACAAAGTAGCAAATACCAAAGTAGCACAAAACCTGAAAGTACATTGCATTAAGTGGAACAAAAATAAGTACACGTACCAAAATGATACAAAGCTGAAAGTACGTTGCTATTGTACGGCTAAAACCCATTAAAAAATTGTCTCATTTAGGTCCTGAGGGTTCAATAAATATTTAAACATTCACAATATTAAAACAATATTTAAATTTAAATTTTTTATGCAGTGAAAATAAGTTTGAATGACCCGTTTCCCTTAGTAAAGGTGGTACTACGATTCGTGTACTATAGACGGGTCTCGTAGTAAAGCTTGTAATGATTCTTAGTTTATGGATTCAGTGACCTCGTCCTCGTTTTTTAGTAAAGGTTGAACTATGATGCGTATAATATGGACCGACCCGGTCCCCTTTTAGTAAAGGTTGTACTATGACCCGTGTACTATGGACCGGCGGTACAAAATGCATATTCAAACGGGAAATACATTCTCCTCAAAATGGGTAAACATATTTTTAAATGAGAATCAAACTATTTGGTTTTATAATATCTCGAGATAAATATCGATAACTAAATGAACTTTATCCATAAGTGTTGCTCTTAAATGTTTAATAAGTGAGAATAGAGGAAAATTCAAATGCATACTCTTATTTTGGTGCATATCAAAGGAGAAATTCCTACCATCTATCTAATTTGATCTAATAGTGGGGGATTAACCTAAAATTAAATGGGGAAACATAAGTCCATGTTTTTTTTCCCACTTTTTCTTTGTCTTTTTATCTTTTTTATTATTTATTTTTTTCTTTCTTTCTTTCCTTTTTCGTGTTTTTTTTTTCACGCTTCATTGGTTTTTTTTCTTTTTCACTTCTTTTCTTTTTTTTTTTGTCTTTTTTTCCACGCTTATTTTTTTCTTTTTTCTTTTATATTTTTTCTTTTTTTTTTTTCTAATTCACGTTTTTTTTATAATAAACGTTTTTTTTGTTTTCATGTATTCGTCTGTTTTCATACGTTTTCGTTTGTTTTCATACATTTAGATTTGTTTTAGCTCGTTTTCATATATTTTTGTCCGTTTTCATACGTTTTGTGCGTTTTTGAACGTTTTCGTCCGCTTTCTTACGTTTTCGTCCGTTAACGTCTGTTTTGATACGTTTTTATATGTTTTCTTACATTTTCGTTTGTTTTCATGCGTTTTCGTCGGTTTTCATACGTTTTCGTTCGTTTTAATACGTTTTCATCTGTTTTCTTTCGTTTTCGTCCATTTTTCGTATGTCTTCGTTCGTTTTCAGACGTGTTTTTACGTTTTCGTCCGTTTTCATACATATTCATCCATTTTCTTATGTTTTCATTTGTTTTCATACGTTGTCGTCCATTTTTCAAAAGTTTTTGTCCTTTTCATATATGTTTTTACAATTTCATACGTTTTCTTCTGTTTTCATACATCTTCATTCGTTTTCTTACGTTTTCGTCCATTTTTTCATTCGTTTTCGTCTGTTTTTAAATGTTTTTAGCAATTTTCAGACGTTTTCATATGTTTCTAAATATCACAAGTGATATTCTGAATATCACAAATTATATTCTGAATATCACAAGTGATATTCTGTGATATTCTAAGTATCACAAGTTATATTCTGAATATCAAAAGTGATATTCTGTGATATTCAGAATATCACAAATGATATTCAAAATATCACAAGTGATATTCTGTGATATTCTAAATATCACAAGTTATATTCTGAATATCAAAAGTGATATTCTGTGATATTCAGAATATCACAAGTGATATTCTGAATATTACAATTGATTTTCTATGATATGCAGAATATCACAAGTGATACTATGAGTACCACAAATGATATTCTGGATAGTAGAAGAAATATTCTGTGATATTCAAAGTATCACAAGTGATATTCTGAATATCAAAAGTGATTTTATGAACTTAACAAGTGATTTTCAACAAATGTTTTGTAACATAAAAATCACAAGTGATATTCAAAAAATCACAAGTGATAGATATTCAGAAAAACACAAGTGATATTTTGAATATCAATTGTGATATTCAGAAGCGTATAAAAATTGACGAAAACATAAAAAATGGACTAATACGTAAGAAAACGGATGAAAACATAAGAAAATCACAAGTGCTATTCTGAATATCACAAGTGATATTCGGAAAATCACAAGTGATATTCTAGATATCACTTAATATCACTTGTGATATTCAGAAATCACTTGAACGTAAGAAAATGGACAAAAATGTAAGAAAATGGACGAATACGTATGAAAACAGACAAAAACGTATGAAAGCGTAAAAACACGTATGAAAACGGACAAAAACGTATGAAAAATAGACGAAAACGAAAGATTACGGATGAAAACGGACGAAAATGTTTCTGAATATCCCAATTGATATTCAGAATATTACTTGTGTTTTCTGAATATCAATGGTGATATTCTAAATATCAATTGTGATTTTTTGAATATCTATCACTTGTGATTTTCATGTTACAAAACATTTGTTGAATATCACTTGTCAAATTCAGAAAACCACTTATAATATTTAGAATATCACTTGTGATACTCTAAATATCACAGAATATTACTTATGATATCCTGAATATCATTTGTGGTACTCATAGTATCACTTGTGATATTCTGCATATCACAAAAAAATCACTTGTGATATTTAGAATATCACTTGTGATATTCTGAATATCACATAATATCAATTTTGATATTCCGAATATCACAGAATATCACTTGTGATATTCAGAGTATAACTTATGATATTTAGAATATCACAAAATATCACTTGTGATATTCAGAATATCACTTGTGATATTTAGAAACATATGAAAACGTATGAAAATTTTCAAAAACATTTAAAAACGGCCGAAAACGAATGAAAAAATAGACGAAATGGTAAGAAAACGAACTAAAATGTATGAAAATGGAAGAAAACGTATGAAAGTGTAAAAACCAGTATGAAAAGGACAAAAACATTTGAAAAATGAATGAAAACATATGAAAACGAATGAAAACATAAGAAAATGGACGAATATGTATGAAAATGGACAAAAACGTATGAAAGCGTAAAAACACGTCTGAAAATGGACAAAGACGTATGGAAAATGGACGAAAACGAAAGAAAACAGATGAAAATGAATTAAAACTAACGAAAACGTATGAAAACGTATGAAAACGAACGAAAATGTAAGAAAACATATGAAAACGTATGAAAACAGACGTTAACGGGCGAAAACTTAAGAAAGCGGACGAAAACGTATGAAAAGGGGAAAAACGTATGAAAAATGACGAAAACGGGCGAAAACGTAAACGGGTGAAAATATATGAAAACGAGCGAAAACAGACAAAAACGTATGAAAACGGTCGAAAACATATGAAAATAGACGAAAATGTATGAAAGCGAAAAAAACATTTATTAAGAAAAAAAACGTGAATTAGAAAAAAAAAATAAAAAAGAAAAAGAAAAAAGAAGCGTGAAAAAAAACAACAAAAAAAAAAAGAAACAAAACAAAAAACAAAACAAAAAAGAAACAAATAAAACAAACAAATAAAACTATGAAGTGTTAAAAAAAATGAATAATAAAAAAGATAAAAAGAAAAAGAAGAAGGGGAAAAATATGGACTTATGTTTCCCATTTAATCTTATGTTAGTCCCCACAATTAGATCAAGCTAGATGGATGGTGGAGAATTGTCCCTTGGTATGCACCAAAATTAGAGTATGCAAAATAAAGTGTCTCCATTAGAATATTTGACATTTCATATACGTAAAAGTTGTTTTAATAATCACTATTACCATTGATTATATGGGCAAATGAAAAAAAAAATGCATCGAACTTGACACTTTTTGTGATTGTTTGTAGCCAACTATTTTTTTTTTCTTATTGTGTGTATTGAACTTTCAAATTTTGATCATTCTGTGTATTTTGTGACCATTCTACCATGTAAAATGACCATTTTACCCTTCAAAATTTGAAAAAGTAAGGGTAAAATGGTCACAAAATACACACAATGATCAAAATTTGAAAGTTCAGTACACACAATAAAAAAAAAATAGTTGACTACACACAATCACAAAAAATGTAGAGAATTTGGAACCTCTTTTTATAAGAGTATAAAACTAAATGAACAATATTTCACGCCACGACAAAGTGTAGATGTTACTACAATTTTTAACAAATAAACAAACACTCACATAATAAACTAAGAGCACTCCGATTCGTAACTCAGGTTAAAACTTAACACACCGTCACGTTAGCGCCACATCAGCTTTAACACTTTCACCTTAACTCACAAAAAAAGACCGCCAATCATAATTCAGCTTTAACTCACTTTAACTCAACTTTTCAAATATTTTCAAATTCAACCCTAAACTAAAACTTCATTTATTAAAAACCATAACATTAATTCTTAAACGGGATTACAGTACGCACTACAAAAAGTTACAACGAAAAAAGAAAATACATAACGAAAAAAAAAAAAACAATACAAAATTATAAAAAAAAATAAACCACAACATAACACACTTATTCATGCTTGACGAGGAGGCAACCCATATTTTTTTGATGATTTGGTCCTTTTCCATATTGAACAACGCCACATAATGTGAATCTTTGCCTTCCGTATCAAGCAACAAAAACTCAAACTCCTTCAACCTCGTTTGGGTGGTTTGGTTTCCAACGGTCGCCTAATACGCCCTGGCCGCATCTTCACGTTTTGCCCGAAACTCTTGGTGCATAGTCTCCCTAAATTGAGCCGACGAAACAGACCCTCCGGTACTCGTGCCCCCGGTGCTTGTCGTTGTCTTGGACTTTTGTTTCTTTGAAGCCCGCTTTTTTCCTATCGGGCGTGCTTCTGCATCATGTCCAAACAACGCCTCGTTTGTTTGGCTTGGGACATCACCAGTTAAATCAATCAGATCTGGCGCTTCCCATTTTCTATGAGCATGCAAAACACTCCAAGCTGCCTCATTATTAAATGGGGCCGATTTGTGCTCCGCGCGATAATATTCTTTCGCCCGTGTGAAGATATCCATATCATATTCCCTACTTTTTTGATCGCGTTGAGCACGTTTGAAACACGCGTTGAACTTTGCGCAATCACGGTTCAACGTACGCCACTTCCCTTGAATCATATCTTTGCCGCGTTTATGAAAATTGGTTTTATTGAACTCATTTTTAACCCATTGCCAAAACGTATCTTTAGATTGGGAAAGACCGACTTGCGAATCCTCGCTAGCGGCCACCTAACACTTTGCAAGCAATTTTTCTTCACTTGATTTCCAACTTGTATTGATGCCTTCTTCGTGTCCTTCATCATCGTCGAATGGTTTTGTTTAATAAGAGATTTGAATTTCTTTGGTGGAGAGGTAGGTGTTTCGGGAACTTCGTTTGTTTCCGTTTGGGAATGTTGGGATTGTTGAGTGAATTGGAGATTTTGGAAATCGGTATTTAGGGAGTTTCGTTGTTGGCTTTCTTGCCAATACCGTAACACTTGATGTTGTTGTAAAACTTCTTCGCTTGTCATACCGAATTGGTTTAGGTTATCCTAATTCGGATTTGACGATGAACCCGCGTATGGGTTCCCCCACCCACCGAGGAGGTTCGTTAACGAGTCGTTCTCATTGTTGTTGCATTGTGACATTTTTTTTGGCTATTAGAAGTGTAGAATAGAATAGAATAGAATGAGTAGTGAAAGTGTGGAAAAAAGAAGTATGTTGAATGGGTATTTATATTAGTTGGAAAAAGGTTTTGAAATTTTTATTTTTTTTTATTTTTTAGGCATATAGCCGTTTGTTAACATTGGGGGGGGGGGGGGGGAATGATTTTTTTTTAGTTTAACGGCTAGTAAACCATTTGGAAGGGTGTGGAGTGTAATTTCTTTCTTTCTTTCTTTCTTTCTTTTTTTCACAAACAACACATGGTAATGCAAGGTTAAGATCCTCACGTCCCACGTTAACTCCAATTTAACGCAAGTGCATGCAGTGGTTAACGCAAAGTTAACGCGCGTTAACAAGCCTTTAACGCAGGTCCTAGATGAACGATGCGAGTGCTCTAATGAGTTGTTAATTAAATTTGATATCATAATAGGGATAGTTAAGTACAACGTAACTTTATATATAAACAGTTATTCACTTTCACTAACGCTTCTTGAACGAGCTTTTCCAAAAGTAGCTGCAATACCAGTAGCAGCAGCAAGCCGCTACCAGCAACATCAACCTGGTGACTGGAAAAATAACCCAAGCTCATTGTGACCCATTACCTGACCTGTCCTACCATTTTTGAAGCCGCTAGTTTTATTCTCATTAAATCATCTTCACAGCCTATGACAATGTTTTTAACAATCTGCATCACAAACCATGAAACTTGGATTGTTCCAATATTATTAATGGCCATATACAACTTAGGTTGTTTGATAGGTCAAAAATGTGCTATATAGAGTACCTCGGGTCATCAACTAAATTGTCAACTAATTTCTTAATTGTTACTAGTATCTCACAACTGCTGTAACAGAAAAGTGGAAAATGTACTCTTCCATAAATCAGAACTAATGGCTAATAAAATTAGATGGCAAAAAGATGTAACCATGTGTCATTTACTAGCGACACACATATCATTTATCCACAAGGCTACTTGCATTATGAGATATCGGGCTTCAAGTGAAATCGCCTCATAATATAACCGATGTAAACAGACAACCATATCATAAATTTAAAGGTACATTATGAAATATCGGGCTTCAAGTGAAATCGCCTGATAGTAGCAGCTACCGCTTTTGTTATATCACGTATGTTGGTAGAACAAAAAAGTGAGTTGCTACAAGTAAATCTTTGATACCAAATTTTGTTAATTCAATTATTCCTTTGATAACCTCATCTTCAGTCATACATTACGCTAGGCTCAAGTTTTGACAGATAAGTTTATACCAAAAAGTTAATGTATTAGAAAATTGTAGGTAACATTTTTATGAATTAATCATTTAACTAAAAAAACTTACCACTCGCCTGCAGCTTGTAACATGCCGTCTGTTGGGAATTCTGCTAAGAGAGAATTCTGCTGAAGAATCTGCTGATGGTTTCTGCTGAAGACACAGATTCTACTTATAGTTTAGTTTCTGCTGAAGTCTAGTTTCAGCATTAGTTGTTTCTGCGGATATAGTATTTCCGTATTTTATGTAATATAGGTAGGATATGCATGAGTTTATTTAGGAAGTGATAATGCATATCTTTGAGAAGTTTTAGAATATACGTTTCTTGGAAAACGGTTTAGGGTTCCTTGTGTATAAAAGGAACACTCGATTATGTATTGAGTTACGTTTTTAGAAAACACTTTCATTATTATTAAAAGATCCATAGAGGATCAAAAGTTCTTAGTATTAAAACTTGTGTTTGTTTCCGCTTTAAAATACAAGTTACAGAGATTATCTATTAGTGTGTTGGTGATTACATTGACATAACTAACGATTCTAGAGTGCTCAGAAGATCTATCAAGGTCTTTGTTTCAACAAGTGGTATCAGAGCCTCGAGAGAGTCTCTGTGATACTAAGAAAAAGAAATCTTACACCATCAAAATCCAAACCAATCAAAGAAAATGCCTGGATCAGACGATGAAGTTGATACAACCTAGAACCTAAACACCACTTCTCTTTAACAACTCAACCTCTCCAACAGTAATGCTAAATTCCCATACTTGAAGAATGCTGAAGACTATGATTTGTGGTCCATGAAGATGCAAAACTGGATCACAAACATTGACTGGAATCTTTGGGAGGTTGTCCAAAAGGGGAACAGCCTGAAGAAGAATGTTAAAGATGCTGATGGGATAGTTACAATTGTAGGTCCCAAAACTGCTGAAGAGGTTCTAGCCGTGCAAAGGGAGAATAAAGTAAGAACAATTCTGCTCCAAGCTATACCAGATGACCACATGGGTGACTTCCACTTCATGGAGGATGCCAAGGATATTTGGATGGCAATAAAGGCTAGATTTGGTGGGAATGATGAATCAAGAAGATTGAAGAAGTCAATGCTGAAGCAGCAGTTTCAAGAGTTTCAGATACCTGAGGAAGAAGGAATCCACAAAGGCTATGACAGGTTCTACCGGATCTTAAGTCAACTTAATCAGCTGAAGGTTAGGCCAGATAATGAGGACTGTAATGCTAAGTTTCTGAGATCTTTGCCACCATCTTGGTTGCAAGTCAGCATTGCTCTCAAAACAAAGGGTGGATTGGACTTGATCTCCTTTGATGACCACTACAACAAGCTTAAATCTCTTGAGCCTGATGTTAGAAGTCCCATTCGTCCATCCACTCACTCAGCCTTTGTCAGCACCACCACAAAACCTGTGCATCAAGCCTCAAGTTCTTACACCCTAGGAGCATCTTCTCAAACTCAGACAAAATCAGCTCCTAAATCAAAATCCAGTAGTATAATGGATGATATTGTTCATTCATTTGTGGCTGAATATGAACATCAGCAGTTTCTTGCTTATGAGGATTTTGAACAGGTGGATCCATTGGAGATGGAGGAGATGCACTTGAAATGGCAGCTAGCAATGATTTCTATGAACATTAAGAGGTTTGAGACTAAGTCTGGGAGAAAGTTTGGCTTTAATGGAAGAGAGGCAGCAAGGTTTGATAGAAGGAAGGTTAAATGCTACACTTGTGGTCAAGTGGGCCACTTTTCAAGAGAATGCAAGGAAAGAAAGTCTGGTGATGAAGTTAGATATGGTTCATATCCATTGGAATCAGGGACTTCTAAGGCTACACATTCAAAAGCTTTGGTGACTCTGGATCACCAGATTGATTGGGCTGAACATGAACCTGCTGAAGAGGAAGCTTCTACTTCTACACAAGTGAATTTGCTGGCATACTCACCTTCAGAGGACAAGAAGGAACAAGTCTCCCTGATGGGAATCTCTCAGGTACACAACTGTGTGTTTGGATGTAGTGTAAGATACAATGAACTTAAACAAGAATATGATGAATTGAAACCCAAGTACAATGAGTGTTATATAGAAGTTGAGGTCTATAAAAAGGCTTTAAAAACTTTAGAAAAAAAAAGTCTGGTTTCAAAAGAATCTAGTTAAATATGATGAAAAGATAAGAGTTCTAGAAAGTGATTTAGAATGTGCTGAGATAGATTTAAGATGTACTGAAAAAGAGAAAGCTGATATAGAAAAGGAAAAACATGAATTACAAGTTAAGTTAGATAAAGAGATAGCTGGTCGTATGAAATGGCAGGAAGGAGCATCTAATTTGAATAAATTGATTGATGATCGCCAATCTGTTAGGTCTAGAAAAGCATTAGGATATGAGAAATATATAGATCCTGAAGAGTTAACTTATCCTGATATGTATAGTGTTTTTGACCCTGAACCAGCCTTAGCATATCAAACACCTGTTAAATTTGTTAAGGAAGGGGGAATGAACGCTGTCCCTGGACCTATAAGAGGGGAACATATGCCTATAGACATGTCCATACCTGTTGACTTTGATGGATCACACCATCTCTATGGCAAAAAGTCAAGTGACTTGCCAGACCCTATTAAATCTACTGACTCTGTCTCTTGTTGTGACAGTGACAAGTCTTCTGATGAAGGGTCTACTTCATTTGCCAATTGTGATTCAAGTGAGAAGTCAGACCTGCCCAAGACCACTCCCAAGACCACTTTCAAGACCACACCCAAGACATCACCCAAGACTCCCCACAAGCCTTCTAGAGTTCCTGCTAATACCAAGATAGTTTCTTCTGAAGACTTGTTTTTTAATTCTTTGCAAAACAATGTTTCTAGTTCTGTTAAAAACAATTCTGTTAATCATTGTGGTTTGAATGCTTTTTCATGTTATGGAACTTCCTTCAGTTTGAATAAATCTTCTAAAAAGAAGAAATGTTTTGTGTGTGGAAGTAAATCTCATTTGATTAAGGATTGTACTTTTCATGAGCAAAGAATGGGTGTATGTTTTAGTCAAAGAAAACCTAGACAAATGTGGAAGAATGTTAATGAAATACCCTCTTTTATTCCACATCAACAGAAATCCAATTCTTCTAAACCACATTCTTCATGGAGAAGAACCAGTACTAGACCTTATGTTCGACCCACTAGTTCTTTCTTTTCTAATGGTTATTGGCCTAGTCACTTTGACTCAATGTATTATGGTGGAGGGTATTGGGATACTGCTGTGAAGTCCTCAGTAGGTTATTCTTGGACAAAGAAGGGACCTAATTTGCATTACAGACCCAAGAACAATGGTGGATCTAAAACATCTATAATTGCCTATCTCTAATGATCCACAAGGCAGGATCAAGTCAGCAATGACTTGAATCTCCAATGTGTACTAACTTTTGTATATTTTTGTTGTTGTTGTAGGATCATCCTTTGAAAAGTACTGAAGTATGGATAGTTGATAGTGGTTGTTCCAGAAGTATGTCAGGGAACAAGGACAAGATGCATGACTTTGTGCCTATAGAAGGAGGAGGAACTTTAACTTTTGGTGGTGGAGATGGCAAAATTACTGGGAAAGGAACTATTAAGACACCTCTGTTAGATTTTGAGAATGTTTATTATGTGAAGGAACTGGAGCATTTTAATCTATTATCTGTATCACAAATTTGTGACACTAAGAATAAGGTTTTCTTTTCTGAGGATGAATGTCTTGTGCTCTCCAAGGACTTCAAACTTCCAGAAGACAAAACTATTTTGCTGAGAGTTCCTAGAACCTTCAACTTGTACACATTCAATCTGAATGATGTTAAGCCAGAAGGTGATCTAACATGTTTGGTGGCCAAAGCTTCCCACGATGAATCTACAAGTGGCACAGGAGAATGGCTCATGTTAATTACAAGACTATCAATAAGTTGTCTAAACTTGGTCTTGTTCAGGGCCTTCCTTCTAAAGTCTTCACCAATGAAAATAATTGTATTGCTTGCAACAAGGGAAAGCAACACAGAGCCTCTTACAAAGCCATAAAAGCAGTGAGCACCATCTCAGAACCCCTTCAGTTGCTACACATGGATCTCTTTGGTCCAACTCCTATCAGAAGTATTGATCATAAGTACTTCTGCCTGGTTATCACAGATGATTATAGTAGGTTTTGTTGGGTATTCTTTCTAAAAACAAAAGATGAAACAACTCCTATTTTGAAAGAATTCATCATTTTAATTGAAAACCAGCTTAATAAAAAGGTTAAAGGCATTAGGTGTGACAATGGGACATAATTCAAAAATGTTGTTTTCATAGAATTCTGTAAGTCTAAGGGGATTAGAAGGGACTATAGTACTCCAAGAACCCCACAACAAAATGGGGTTGCTGAAAGGAAAAATAGAACCTTAATTGAGGCAGCAAGATCCATGCTTGCAGACTCTAAATTACCCACTATGTTTTGAACTGAAGCAGTAAGTACTGCTTGCTATGTCTTGAACAGGGTATCCATCACTAGACATCATGTCAAGACACCTTATGAACTTCTCACTTGGAAAGTTCCAGACATTCATTACCTTAAGCCTTTTGGTTGCAAAGTGACCATTTTGAATACTGCTGATACACTGGGTAAATTTGATGGGAAAGCTGATGAGGGATACATTGTGGGTTATTCAGCTCATAGCAAGGCCTATAGGGTTTATAATCTGAATGCCAAAAGGATAGAGGAGACCCTTAATCTAAGATTTCTTGAAGATCAGCCTAATACTCAGGGACAAGGCTATTCTTGGTATTTTGACCTAGATTATTTGGGTTATACTAGACATGCTTCTAATCCTAATGCAGGCACCAAAGATCCAATTTCTAACCCTACAGGTTCCATGGATGATGACTCAGAGAGTGACTCTGAGCCAGCTGAACATACCATTGTTGTACCTTCTTTTCCACCTAACCATTTTGTAGGAAATCATTCTGCTGCTGAACAAGATGATGAGTCACATTATGCAGAGGATCTTGCTAGACTTAAGAAGCAAGAACATGCTGCTACAAAGGAAGCTCAGAGACTCAATGACAAGGTTACACAAGAGACTGATGTCATCCTTCATTAATCAGCACAAGCAGTCAGTGGAAACAAGGATGCTGCTGACAATTCTGCTGAAGACACACCTATTTCCATTGATGAGTTCAAAGCTGCTGATACTCCTGCTGCACAATCTCCCATTTCTACTGAAGTTTCTACAGACTTTGAGAAGCCCTTTGCAAGATTTTCAAGTCCTTCTGATCTTGGTAATTATCAGCCCAAGCCTGGTCTGTTTCACTCAGCTTCTTATGATATTGAGTTTGGGCCTACAGTCAACAACCTTGATGCCACCATTGATGTCAACCCTACAGCAACAAAGAGGATTCATAATGCTCATCCCCTATCAGAGATTATTGGAGATCCTAAAGCACCTGTTAGAACTAGAAGCACTGTGAAAAACACTAAATATGGTGAAGTTGCTTTCATCTCTTATGTCTACAATCAAAAGAGGGACAATCACACAGACTTCAAACATTGTCTGTTTGCATGCTTTCTTTCTCAGATAGAGCCAACTAGTGTTCCTCAAGCACTGGCTGATTCAAGTTGGCTTGAAGCAATGCAAGAAGAGATGCTGCAATTCAAGAATCAGCAGGTTTGGATATTGGTTCCTCTCCCTGATGGTAAATATGCCATTGGGACAAAATGGATTTTGAAAAATAAAAGAGATGTAAGGGGGATTGTGGTGAAGAACAAAGCAAGATTAGTGGCTCAAGGGTTTAGGCAAGAGGAATGCATTGACTATGATGAAGTCTTTGCACCAGTGGCCAGAGTTGAAGCAATTAGGATATTTTTTGGCCTATGCCTCATATATGGGCTTTATGGTTTATCAGATGGATGTTAAAGGTGCTTTCTTATATGGTGAGATTGAAGAGGAGGTTTATATGACTCAACCTAAGGGATTTGAAGACCCTGATCATCCTGAGTATGTGTATAAAGTAGTCAAAGCTTTCTATGGACTTCATCAGGCTCCCAGAGCTTGGTATGCTAGACTCTCCACATTTCTGCTGAAGCATGGATACAGAAGAGGTGCCATTGACAAGACTCTATTCCTCAAGAAAGATTCCAGGGATATTATTCTTGTGCAGGTCTATGTGGATGATATTATCTTTGGTTCCACCAAAGAAGCATGGTGTAGAGAGTTTGAAGAATTAATGAAGGGAGAATTTCAAATGAGTGCCATGGGGGAACTCACTTTCTTTTTGGGTTTACAGGTTCAGCAGAAACCTGATGGAGTCTTTATTCATCAGGAGAAGTATGTAAAGGATATGTTGACAAAGTTTGATATGGAAAATGTCAGGGCTGCCACTACTCCCTATGAAGCTCCCAAACCAAAGAACAATCTTGATCCTGATCTTCCTGTGAATGTTCATTTATGCAGGTCAATGATTGGTTCTTTGATGTATTTGACTGCCTTTAGATCTGATATTACATTTGTTGTGAGTGCATGCTCAAGGCACCAAGTCACTCCACTTACCTCTCACTTGAATGCTGTCAAAAAGATTTTTAAGTACCTAAAAGGCCAACCCAAATTAGGTCTTTGGTATCCCAAAGAATCTCCATTTCAGCTAGCAGCTTATAGTGATAGTGACTATGCTGGTGCCAATATGGATAGAAGATCCACAACTGGAGGTTGCCAATTCCTTGGAAGGAGACTGATTTCTTGGCAATGCAAGAAACAGACTATTGTTGCTACCTCTACTACTGAAGTAGAGTATGTTGCTGCTGCCAATTGTTGTGGACAGGTTCTATGGATTCAGAATCAATTGCTGGATTATGGGTATAATTTTATGAATACTACTATTTTCATTGACAATCAAAGTACAATTTGCATTGTTAAAAATCCAGTTTTTCATAATAGAACTAAACATATTGAAATTAGGCACCACTTTATCAGGGATGCTTATGAGAAACATTTAATTAAAGTGGTAAAAATTCACACAGATGAGAATGTGGCAGATTTGTTAACCAAAGCATTTAATGGACCAAGGTTTCAATATTTGGTGGTCCATATTGGTATGCTTAACCCTTAAATGCAAAGTTTAAGGGGAGGCATAAGCCTCAGGGGAGGATTGTGAGTGTAAACTTTGTAGAATTTGTATAAATTTGTATATTTTTTGAGTTCTAAACACTAACCAACTAATGTATTATAAGTTTGTTTGGTCTTTTTGTTAGTTTGTGTCTGTTTTGCAGAATGCCATTGCAAGTTGTTGATAAGTTTAACCATGATATGTTAATATGGTTGCTATGATGTGTTTCTCCTGAAGTCTAAAAGAGGCTAAGATTGATTTCTACTGATTTACAAGATAAAGAGATCAAAATTAGCAAATGAGTTTTCATTCATTCTGAGAACATATTACAGCTTACAAACAACTTCAAATGAAATCCCAAGATGCAATCCTATACAAGTCTAATTTAGTATAGCTTCTATCATCTATTACAAAATACTTGAGGCTATGACAAGTACAATGAAGAAGCTGAAGATGAAAATGGAAAAAGAAGAGGAGGTAGAATGGATTGATGAAAACGACGATGAAGAAGCTCAAGAACCGAGTAATTTGGTCCCTGGCAACATCCCATCTTCACCTACACCATTTTCCCTTTCCCCTTACCCATGACATCTGTCCTCTTCACCTCTCCTTTGCTTCCATGGCATGAAGAACCAGGTCCTGGAGTAGGAAGACCTAACACCACACTTCGTGATGTTGGAAGAGATGGATTTCTCTTCCTAGGCCTTGTTTGGGGTCTCTCAGGTGTGGAAGGAGGAAGAAACGAGGGATCTTCATCTTCATCCTCTGAAGAGTCTTCATCAGATGTGAAAATGAAGGGAGAGACATCTTGTCTCTCAGCAGGAATGGGAGCATTACTTGCTTCCCCTCTCTCCAAGGCATTCCATCACCTTTCCAACTCACGTGCATAATCAGAATCATCTATTTTTGAGGGATATGGTGGTCTATCATCAGATGAGGAGGAAGAGGAGGAGGATATGTTTATGATTTCAGGCTTGGAAGACATTATTTGAGGGAAAATTAAGGTTAATTGAGAAATTAGGGTTATGAAATGATTTGGGGTAAATTGATGACTGAGAAGTGTTATTTGGGGGTGATTAAATAAGCCAAGTTTAGGCGTTATGATAATTAATGCGAGTTGGGTGGCACAGTAAAAATCAAGATATTCACCGAAGATATTTTTACATTTGCTTGGTTTCTGCCGATGTTGACCATTCCTCAGCAGAGTTGACTTTCATTTCTGCTGAAGGGTAATTTTGAATTTGGAAGTTTTTAATTTACACGTCAGACTTGGTCAATAATTAGTTCCGATAATTTTGACCACAATTGGGGAACTTCCAAATATAACCTACTTCGCATATCTCTTCCTAAACAAAATTATTCACTTAGTACTCCATTTAAACCCATAATTCTTTGAGTAATTCATAACCGTCTCACGCAAGTTCATTCAAATGGCACAACTTGAATTGAAAGGAGATCATAACAAGTATGCTATTCTGAAAAAGGCTAAGGGACATGATGAATTTGATTTAATGGTGGAGTTTCTACAGAGATCAAAGATTCATTATGCTTTGACACATTGTCCCAATCTGATTTATGAATCAATGGTGAAGCAATTTTTGGCATCTGCTGCAAAGAGATCTAATACAGAGATTGTAGCTGTAATTGAAGGTGTAGAGTATGTAGTGACAGAAGGTTTGATCATGACAAAGCTTCAGTTGGATGATGAGAATGGTGTATTTCACTCCAACACTGCAGAGATTCTTGCTGGGCTAAAGGAAGCTGGATATCAAAGTACTGATACAACTAAGTGGCACAAGAATCAATTTTGTCCTAAGTGGAGGTATTTGGTGCATTTGCTACTCTAATGCATAAGCAACAAGTGTGGTGGATGGGACCAATTTTCTCTACAATTGGGTTGTGGTATTGTTTGTCTTTCTAAGGGTTTAACTTATAATTTTTCAAAGTTTATTTTTGAAAATATGCTGGAAAATATTGATAAACAACAGCATAAGTTTTTAATGTACCCTAGGTTCTTACAAATTATTTTAGACATAACCACTGAAGATAGGACCCATGTGCCTATTAAAAGTCTTGGTTCTAAGTTGTTTGCCTCAATGAAAACGAATTATACTGGGGAACATCACCCTATGTTAGCTGCTATGTTGCCACATGGCAATGATAATGTAGTTGAGGGTGATGATGCTGGTACTATGCCTACTCAAAATGCTGCTGATGATGGTAATCCATCATCTTCTGGTGTTGCTGCTGATAGTAATCCTTCGGTGGTAATTGAGGAAGAGCCAGCTACAACTGCTGAACCATTACCTAATTCTACTGACCTACCACCACGTTCCCTTGCACATATGTCACCTAGTCCTACCATTTCACCATCTCAGGTTGCTCCAGTTGAGCAAACTCATGAGTTTGAAGATACATTTCAGTCTCTTGAACCTGAGTTCACTAGACTACCTACACCTAGCCCTATGAGAGAGCCATTTGATGAAGGCTTTCCTAATGTTGTACATGAGTCTGTTTCTCCTGCTGGGTTCAATGAAGCTCCACTTACCACTGAGCAATCAGCTGGTAGAGCAGAGGACCCTATTACTCTTACTTCTGTATATGATTCACTTTGCAGGTATATGAAAAGGACTGATGATCTCCAAAAGGAGCTTGCTGATACCAAGTCTACTCTTATTAATGAAATTGAAATGCTGAAAAGTAAAGTTAAGGATTTGGAGGCACAGTTGAATTAGCAGAAGAAAAGTAAGGGTGGAATGGATACTACTGAAGTGCATCAGGAGGAAAATTTGGATTCTCTTGAAATTCTAGCTGAAGTTGCTAGACAGTCTCATGTTGCTCCCCCTAAAGCTGCTGAAGTACTTCCATCTAAGCCAACAATTCATTTCAGCAGAAGAAGAAGTAGAAGACAATATTTGGCAAAGAAAGCTGCTGAATCTTCCAAGGTATCTAGTGGTGATGATATTCTTATGGCAGAAGCTACTAATGTTCTTCAGGAGAAACAATCACCAAGTGTTATTGCTGCTGACAAATATGCTGATAAAGTTCATACATCAGGAGATACATTCTTTGTAGCAGGGAAAGAGTATTTTAATTCCCCTGTTCATAATTCATCTGGGAATAAGCAAGTTTCTCCTGATGGCATCACTGAAACCCTCAAGCCTCAAGGATCTACTGATAACATACTTAATTCAGATTTTCAAGAATTAAATGATGATCCTATGGAAGATTTGGATGTTCCTCATGATGATTTTACTGAAGGAACTGAAGTGGCTGAGGATGAGATTGTTACAGCTGAAGAAAGAGCTGCACAAGAAAAACTCTTCAAAGAATGGGAAGATTATAAGAAGAGTTCTGATATGGCTGAGGCACAGCAAGCCAAGTTTGATTCAGCATACCAGTCTGCCACTCAAAGATATGTTTCTACTTTGCCTATTGAAAGACAGAAAGAATTGGATGCTGCTGCTCAAGATTTTGATGAGTCAGATTAGCAGCATATTGGAGAACAAGTGATTGCTAATCCTGATTTAGCTGCAGAAATTCTTGGTGATAGGGTAGAGAAAAAGGACTGGGCTTCTGAAATTGTGAAAGTGATGAAGTTGAGGAAGAAAGTAGCAGATGAACAAAAACCCAAAGCTAAAAGAGACAAACCCATGACCAAGCACAGCAGAGGGATTACATGAGAACATATGTGAAAAGTCAAAGCAGTGCTTTATATAACAATGCTTGGACTAGGAAACAAGTGTGGGCACTTCCAGATGATAAATTGATTCAGATGTATAATAGAATCAAGTCTAGGTGTGACAAAGATGGAATGGGTGCTCCTAAGAATGTTCCTATCACTCTTGGTACTGCTGGTTCATCTGTTAATATGTATATTCCTGTTGCTGCTAAAAAGGTATCTTTACCTGCTACTTCTGCTGATGTACCACATGTTGCTGCTTCATCTTATGTGGATAAAGGTAAAGCTCAAGTGATAGCAGAAGATCCTCCATCTAGAAAGAGAACCAGGAAACAAATAGAGGAGGAAAGGTTGGGTGAAGAGGCTGCTAAAAGGTTAGAAGAGGAACAACAAGCTGATCTAGCAAGATTTCATGAGATGAAGGAAAGAGAGGTTGAACTTCAAGCGGCTAGAGCCAAACAGATGAGGAAGGCTATGGATGAACAATATGCATCTGCTGCACTTGAATCTTCTCAGGATTCTACTGATGAACAATTTGATAATCCATCAGTGGAAACTGATGCTGCAGAGGGTGTATCTACTGAAGTTGAAGTTCCTGATACATCTTCTCTACCTCATGATGCTATTTATGTTCCTGGAAGAAAAGCAAAGAGAATGGCTAGAGTCAGAACTTCACATTCCACACAAAGATTAATAGATGTGAATACTTCTGATGCTTCATTTATCAGAGAAGGATCCCCTGATGATTGGCCTGAGGCAACTAGAGATGTTTTGGTTCACTGGGAGTTAACTGAAAATGGACAGTTTAATACCATTTATAGATTGGATAAAACTTCTATATCCTTTACATTTCTCCAAGAAATACTACATCTTGTTGATCATCAGGATTTGGTCACTCTAAATGATTTGGTTCACAAATTTTATGCAAATCATACTCCTACAGGGTCTGGATTGTATTTATTGGATGATCTAAGAGTGTTGTTTGATTCTTCTACTCCCACTGGTGCTGGTTATGACATCTGGAAAAACAATCAGAGATGACAGGTTCAGAGTTGGAAGTTTTATCCTATGCCATATGTTCATGTGTTGGAAACTACAACTGGTCTAAGGCTTATTATGGATCTTAGCAAAAGATATCCTCTGAAAGTGTCTCTGATGGAGAAAATGCTACAACAAAAGTTGGAGATTCCTCCTGATCCAGTTGGGAATGCAAGATTGTTTGCTGAATCTTTGGTGAAAGTCTTCAAACAAAGAATTAGGACTTCCAGAGCAGCTTCTGTTTGATGGTATAATGTTGTATATTTGTTTTTCTTACTTTTTATTAGTATTATTAAAAAAAAAAAAAAAAAAAAAAAAAAAAAAAAAAAAAAAAAAAAACTAACATTTTTGTTGTATAGTATTGAGTTTTTGGTATGCAGGTTTTGTGTTTCTCACACTATTCTTTGGTCATCAACTTACCTGATGTTGACTATTTCATCAAAAAGTTGGCTAGTCCAAAGGGTATAGCTTTGGTAAAGACACATCAAATTTGTTGATAGCCGTAATGGTTTGCTCAAAACCATAGGGTAATCAACTCACCCATGCTTCATTGATGAGAGTTGAAATGGTTGTCAATTGACCATGAATTTTTCCTTTATGGATTCCAAATAATTGGCTAGCCCACATGTATATGGCTTGTGGTAAAGGCAGTGGAAAACCATATTTGGTAATCAGTTAACCAAGATGATTTTTCATCAAAATAATTGGCTAGTCCTGAGCAAACGGCTCCAGGTAAAGACATCTCAAATCCGTTTATAGCTGATGATTTGCTAAAAATCATGTGGTTATCAGTGTACCTTAAAACATTTGGCTACTCCAGTAGTGATGGCTATTGGTAAAGAGACATCAAATCCATTATTTTCAATGATTCACCTCTCACAGGAGTTAACACACCTGGATGTGATGAGAATAGTATGAAACTAATTTGTTTTGATGTAAATTTAGTCATTTGTTGCTGCAAAGAATGGAGTTTTCAAGTATTTGCTGATCATAGAGATCCTGCTGATGATGATTCTTTGCTGGTGCTGTGTCATTTCAATCCTCTTGGTATGTAACTTCAAAGATCTATCAAGAATCTTGAACTTAACCATGTCAAATTCAAGATTAGGGGAGGATTGTTGGGAATTCTGCTAAGAGAGAATTCTACTGAAGAATCTACTGATGGTTTCTGCTGAAGACACAGATTCTACTTATAGTTTAGTTTCTGCTGAAGTCTAGTTTCAGCATTAGTTGTTTCTGCGGATATAGTATTTCCGTATTTTATGTAATATAGTTAGGATATGCATGAGTTTATTTAGGAAGTGATAATGCATATCTTTGAGAAGTTTTAGAATATACGTTTCTTGGAAAACGGTTTAGGGTTCCTTGTGTATAAAAGGAACACTCGATTATGTATTGAGTTACGTTTTTAGAAAACACTTTCATTATTATTAAAGGATCCATAGAGGATCAAAAGTTATTAGTATTAAAACTTGTGTTTGTTTCCGCTTTAAAATACAAGTTACGAAGATTATCTATTAGTGTGTTGGTGATTACATTGACATAACTAACGATTCTAGAGTGCTCAGAAGATCTATCAAGGTCTTTGTTTCAACACTGTCTGTGATTATTCAAGACCCAGACAGAAGAGTACCAAGACCAATGCTGCAGATTGGAATTTAGTCAGAATAATGAAGAACCTGATTTCGATTGGTGGATTGAGATAAAGATTTAAGAACTGGCCCGTGAAAAAAGATACATATTATTTCCCTTACTGTAGTACCCAATCTTTCCTTTACCTGAAAATATTCAAGTAGGTATTATATGATCACGAGGTGACATATTTTTTTCCCTCATCTAAGATCGTATGGGTAACATATCATCAGCCATACATGCTTGAATTTCTACATAGTATTAATGCCTTTTCAGTACTCATTACTCAAAATGATATCATCATTTAGTAACAAGACAAGATAAAATTTATATTTGAATTGAAAGCCTTCCTAAATTGGGAAACTTAAAATTATCAGTTGTCATCATTAAATTCTTTCCAGTTTATGTTTAAGGACAAGTTTTTAATAGTAACTTTTAACTAAAACCAAAGAAATCTTACCATATGGCATATGGATCATCACTGAATTTACATAGAGGTGGATCATTCTGTTGTCTTTTTGTCATAGCAATCATCGGAAGTTTGCTTTCTATAGATTGATGCACCGACTTGGTTCAACGTATCTTTATAAACCACAAGGTCCCAGCACATGGACTTTGTCGATTAAGACATAGCTGCAACAAAAAAAATCAATTATGAGATTAGGGCGGAAGAAGACATTAAATCAGATGCAAAAATCAAATTTTTTCCAACAGATGTGAGATGTATTCCATTTGATTACTATGAGTAGATACAATAGAAAATGTCTGGTAATTGACACCTATGGAATGAAAAAATGCAGAAGAGCATATTTTCAGAGAATTGATAAGTTATCGGGACCAGGCATGTTAGACCTTATCAAAGAAAATGATATCTATTGACGAAAGGTATAAGTTCCCATATTTCAACATCTTCGTCCTCTTTTTGGTAAACAGGGGTAGCAAACCATACAAAATAGCCACCAAGTCTTATAAAACGGTTGAGCTCTAACAAAAGCTTTCCACCTGAAAACTATTGCTTCTTTAGATCAAACCATTCTCATAATAATGTGATTGTCGAATTCATTAAAAAGATAGAAAACATGAGTGAAAGAGTCTGAAAGTATCAACTTCCATGACGGGACTCTACAACGTGCACAATGAATGAAATCAAAAATACTTGGAAAGGGCAATCTCTGGGTACCCATGACAGCTAAAATAGCAGGAATACCCGTTTCTAGTGCGAATTGCACTTGAGCTTCATGTTCATATTTTGGAGCAAACGTGATACGCGGGATTGCGCCCTCGCAACAGGTTTTACCTCTCAAGGGATCTTGAGAAGCTTGCAATCCCCGCCAGGCAGTGTACCTGATCATTGTAGCATAGTATAGTGACAAGTACCGGGGGATTGATCGTTCAACTCAGGAATAGTGTCGCTAGGATTAGAAAGCCTACTAAACTAGGTCTAGAGGTGAGGGATGATTCTTTTTGTATTTTTTATATTTTATAAAAACAAGTAAAATCTCGAGTTTTGAAGGAGTGGGCGGAATTAGTTGCTAGTCAACTAACCAAATTAACTAAGATGCAATCAAAATAAAATAAAAGAAATGAAATTAAACTAATGTGGTGGAAACAATAATGAGAAAAGATGTGTTTACTTAGATTTCATTACTCCCTAGATATCTTTTACCGGTTGATTAGCTTGTTACAATTGCATGGATGACGGGTTATATTCCTTAATACTAGTCGTAGGGCCGTGTACAATATTCCCTAACTCTATAAGATCCTACTTCACTCCTATGTCGAGCCGACTAAAAGCTCCTAACATGGGATCATTAGAATTCACTTATGCATTAAATACAACCAAAAATCATAGTACACCTCCGGTCATGTTTCTTAAGACGTTCAAGCAAGTTACCAATGGAAGTCTGCCAGTTTTCTTAAGCCTAACATTGAATACAATCATCCGTAACAATTATAAACAAACGATCAACCAATAATCAACATCTAGGTTTCACTACATCTAAGCAAACACAATAAAAACCTAGCCTAACATGTTAAAAGAAAGACAAGCATAAGATAGAATCAAACAACACATAGACATATTGAATGATTATTGGAAGACTTATCTTTATTCAAACATGGAAGAAAGAAGGGTTTGAAACCCCTTCAATAAGCAGAAAATTCGACCTAGGGTTTATGCTCTAATATTCCACAACTTGTTCCACACTTTACAATGAAAAATTGGAAAAATATATATAGACAAAGCATCTTGACGGCGTCATGTATTAACTTCTGACGCCGTCAAATCGCCGCCAAGTTAAGAGTCGTATTGCCTAGATCCAGTCTTGGCGCCTTCATGTAGAAATATACTCTGGGCCGTCACTTGCATTTTGACCCTGACGGCCTTGGTGACGCCGTCAGGCCAATTACATTGAAAATACTCTGGGCCGTCACGTTATAATATCCACTTCCACCTCTTTTATCACTCTTGACGCCGTCATGTGTTAATCCTTGACGTCGTCAGGTACTGTTCCCAGCAAGGAATTAGAGACTTTGCCGTTTTCTTCACTTTTTTGCTCCAAAAACGTCCAAAACGCTTCCTTTTCCAGATTTCTCCTCAAAAGTATCTAAAATGACAAAAGGAACGATTTAGGGCAATAATTGATCAAATAATCATGAATTCGGGCTTAAATGACCCCTTAAAGAGGTACACTTTTCGCCTCATCAAAACGACACGGCAATAAAATCACACTCGAACAAGTACCCTCCAAAAATTGCCACACCACATCCAACGTCCAATATTACATGGGCACTTTTTCCCCATTCAACAGGGTCATCTTGTGGTTTTTGGTGGCCTATGCAATAACAACAAGGAGGCCTTATTACACTTGTAAAGTAGAGGAATTGCAAAAAAAAAAAAAACTTGAATTATATGACTAAAAAAAGGAAAGTAACTCCCAATACCGTCTCCTCCACGGGTTATATGACTCATATATGTTTAATATTATACTTATTTATATGCAAAACTAATAAAAATGTGGCCCCTTTTAAGTGTAGGCCCTGTGTGACGGCACCTATTGCACATTCCTCCGAGACCCCTCTACCATTCAGTAGCAGATAATTACTGCAAATAAAATTAGGTAATGTATCAAAACGGCCAACTCGTTGGGCTAAGTTTGGTTGACCTCAAACTGGTTTTGTCAAAAACTTTTAGGAAATTCTTTCTATAACAGCTTGGTACATTAGATACGGTTACAAAATAATAAAATACCAATTATGATAGCAGAATATGGGCAAATTTCAAACCATATGACTTGTTTACTCGTCAGCCTTTATACACCTGCTAGACCCTCGAGAGATAAAACAAAACACAAATTAACTAATTTGTAAGTAAAGGTCGAATGAGGCTAACCTTTTGAATATGATCGATATAGTGAAGAGCGCCATTCTTGAACCGAGTAACACCTCCAGGAAAAGTAAGATACTCTCTGGTGACTTTGACCCAGTTTTGATGCCCTTTGACTTCAGCCAGCTTGGTGTGAGGAGTGTTATTGAACCATATCTGAAAATTTTAATAGGTAGCAGTCAGAAAATCTGCGTTGCGGGCACACATATGCTTTTTAAGTTAGAATTAATACTTCTTTTTATAGGTAATAAAGTGTATAAAACTGTAACCAACTTTTATATCATTTGTAAAATCCTCTGCCTATGTAACACCTATATAAGACCTCAAGGTCACAAGTTTTTGAAAGTTTAAGGTTTTACGAAAGCTGTAGAGACCAAGAAACACGTTCCGGAGGTCGAGGTTAATCGTAATATGTGAAAACCATGGTTATTTCTAGAGAGAGAAAGTAGAGAGAGAAATGTGAAGAACTATGTGTTTTATTAAATATGAAATAAAGTGAAGCTTACACACACTTTCCCATACCCCTCATGGAGAGTCATGAGGGGTATTTATAGGCTCCTAACACTACATGTTTGCCTACTTGACAATAGTAGTCCTTGTAGTTTCTAATCTAGTCCAATTCACTTGGGTGACGTTATCTTTATAAAAAAGCGAGGCTAACAATCTCCCTCCAAGATATCGTCACACATGAATGGTTACAATGAGACCTATAAATACATAAACAATGTAAATTACAACAATAGTAAACTATGTTGACGTTGTTGAAGCGCAGAGTCTCTGTAGTCTAGATACTGAGGCAGACTTGAAGTTCTCTCTTCCGACGATCTCAGCGTATGATCTTTGACACTAACGGCAAAGGTCTTTGTAGCTCTGAACTTCAACTGTAATGGTCTAGTTAGGTTATTACTCCCTCCTAACTAGTGAGCCTTTATTCTTTTTCCTGCTCCCTCCTGAACCGACAACTCTTCTTTCATCTAGCAGCGGATAAAGTAGATTCAAAAGTGTAGGAACATGGTTGTTGTTCGGGTAGCAGCATAACAACATAACTCACATAACATTGCATAGAAGGTTGGTAATAAGCTCTGATGTACACATACTTTGTACCTCATGGTACTTCTATGGTATTAAGCACAGTTCCCTCGATCAACCAACGTACTAAAGACGAGACACTAATTCTTTTGGCATGTTCTTCTCCCTCCTGATGGTTGTGAGTTATCGGAATCATCATAATCTTGTGTACATGCCATACAATTACCTGTACTTTACACTTCTAATGCAATTTAGAAGCCATAACAACTTTTTGAAGCACATTCTGTGAGTATATGTCGCTAAGATATGACTCTCTTTTTCTACAATCTCATCTCTTCTCTTAAACCTATAAGCGACCTCTTCAAATTCCAACCAGCTAGTAAATGACCAATGACTAGAGAAACAACCCAGTATAACCAATCTGAAAATGAAGTAAACATCCCTTAGATATGTGACTTAATCTTGTACAATGGTGTGACTAAGAACCTATACTGAGCACTACAACGTAACTCCTTTAAGCATAGGTAGATCCATATACTCAAACCCACAAATAGTATATTAAATCTCTGCCTCTTGAACTATCCACAACTTCGTGCGACACTGAGTACTACAATGTAACTCCTTAAAGTGATAGCTATAACCCGTGAGCACTACAATGTAACTCCTTACATTGGGTATAACTAGATAATCCAAGTCTTAATCACTATCTCTACCAGTGTTTGCCCAAACAAGTATCTCCGAAAGTCATGCATCCATCCACCTCTAGACTTTGAGATAAATAAGTACACATGCCCTTGAAATGAACTTTAAACCCAGAAAAGTGATAAAGAATTATCCCCATAATCACAAAATCTGATACTAGCTGTTGTCATTTGATTGTGATTCTTGATCAGGATCTTTTAAGCAATACGTGGTGTGTTTTTGGTGAAGTATGAAATTCTATCTTGTTGATTCGTAGTGATCTCGGATTTTCCCTCCAAAAGTAGAATTGGAAAATGTTCTCACCCATAATTTGGAAATCACTATGAAATGCAATGATAAGGTTGTAACAATTCGCATTTTCAGGATAATTACTATTCCTGGAAAATTTCACTATTCACTTTTACTATTCATTTTTCTCGAAAATTTTCCCGAAATTTGATTTTTATTTCTTGGGCTCAAGTGATAAATCATTTCCATGGCAAATTAAAAGTTTGACATTCATAAGCTCATTTTCGTGAAAGTTATTAAGGAGTTACACGGGATTACACGTTTTAGGGTAAAACGTCATTCAGAAATTCTACGCACAACGAAATTCGGTCGCGTTAATTTTCCCCGTATCAGAAAAATGTTTGACACACTCATGATTTATTTGAGAATAAATCATGACTGAGAAAAACATGACCAAAATAAGCCTCGGCCGTGAAAAACTGGAATTTTCAGTTTTAAGCGTTTTTACTCGGCCGTAACCTTAGCCTATACCTGCACCGCGTTTCTAAGACGATTTGAGTTTTCAACTTATTAGAAAAAGTCAACATATTTTTCCCTCCTCCATTGACCAAAAATCATTCCTTGATTTTATAAGTCATTCCTTGATTTTTAGGCTTACGGTTTGATGTCTAAAAGACATTTAATACCAACCGACACTAGACTGAGCCCAGTCTAGACGTTATAAGTCATTTTAAATCAATATTATCCTATTAGAAAAGTAACATTTTACTTTTCTCAATTTTACGCAATATTCGTACATTTTACGTATTACGCGTTTTAGACCCATGTTTCCAGTTTTTAGCAGGGTTTTACCACCCAAATGGAACCTACCACTCATTTTATATTTTATTATGGAGTATTTTGACAAGTTTAATCATTCCTACAAGTTTCGTATTTTTACGATACCCGGTTTTACGTTTCGTGGCTTAACCATTTACGGTTAGCATTTTACGGAGCCAAAACTAACTCAATAACTTGGATAATATCATCAAAAGTCCACCCTTGCTCCCCAAGGTTGGCAAACCGACTTAGGGGGGGGGGGATTCAGCCCCTAGGTGGCTTAATCCCATGCTTTAAGCCTTAAGATGTGAACATGTGTTCAACTTGGTGAGCAAGTGTTGACTAGTCAAGGTTCTAACCTCCTCAAGACCTTATTTAAGCCTTCTCTTCCCCTCCTTGGCCATTCCAACGACCCACACACATAAAAACACACCATCATCTCATCCTTAGCTCATTTACTTCAAGTTCCATCCAAGAAATCAAGTGCTATATCCATACATAAACCCTAGTTTAGTTTTGATTCATCAAAACTACTTCAAATCCTTAGAAACTTTGGTGATTTCTCTTGAGTTTGAATCCACTCAAGTCACCTCAATTTTCATCATCTCTCTTTCAAGATTACAAGAGTAGAAAGATTGCATGAAGTGAAGTGGGTTGAAGCAAGTCTATCAAAGTCATATCCTTTCATGTTAACTTCCTTTCATCTTTGAAAGCCAAAAGTTGTAAGCCAAACCCTAACATGCTTCTTGTTGAATAATCATGTTCATGTTATTTACATATTATTCATGCTATATTATGTCTTGTATTCATGTCCATGATGTATAAAAGTGAGTAAAACAAGTTGTTGTAATTGATTGACAAGATAAGTTACTATAACAAGTAAACTAGTGACTTTCTTGGTAAGACCTGATCAAAATGGTAAAAATATGATGTTGGATCATTACATATTACAGTAGAGGACTTAACAAGGAAACCATAGCAATTTGAACCACCTAAAACGAGTATACGAGTCAAAAGTTACGCCCATTTGAAGTTATCAAAACTTTGCGGCAAACTGCCAAATACCATTCTGATCAAATTTGGGTTTTGAAAGTCCCACTTCTGGTCCGATTCATCAAAAAGTTAAAACACGAAAGTTGTCCGGAACGACGTTTTCGTTCAGGAATAAAAAAGCTCGAGCCCTGAAAACGCTTTTTGAGTGATAAATTCTTTAAATTCTTAACAGCCCATTTTTAGACCAAAGTCATTACATATAAGTTATGGTTTATGAAGACCAAAGGGGTCTTATGACCTAGAATCAAGACCACAACCATGGCTAGAGCCAAGGTTGAGTCTCAAGACCATGGAACAATGACAAAAGGTCATGGCAAGGCCATGACGAAATGACCATGTAAGCTTACTTAGGCATAAACATGAAACAAAGAGTTGACGATAACTTGAACAAACAATTTGGATCTACTTCACTTAAAAGGAACCATGAGATATTACAAAGATAAATGGTCATACAAGACTTATGAAACATACCCTAATAACAATCTTCATGTACTAATAAACTTTCCTAAGTTTATTCAAATATCGGACATGTAACTTTTCGGATCAAAACTTATATCTATATATTTCATCAACTACTACCATAGTAGGGAGCCTCATGTGAGGAGTTCATTATGTAAGCCGTCGAGATGAGTTGTGGATTTACGAGTTAAAGTGTCCTGGCTCCTCGAACGCTTACTAACATGACTTCTGAATTATGTCGGCCCGAACGGTAGTAAACGATATACAAAACATACATGTTTCATGAATCATTACTTTCAAAGACTTACACTATACATCATACCACATCATGGACTAAATGCAAGATATTTATATAATCACTTATTCATATTCTTTACTCCGATCCTAAGTCGCAACATTCGATTATAGGTTGCTCGTAGAAACCTTCATGATTCAACCGTTACATTCATTACTTGCTATCCAACTCAAGGTGAGTTCATAGCTCCACTTTACATTACTTCAATGTTTTACAAACCCTTGGGGGGAATACATGCTATTTTTAACCGAGCACAATGTTTTTAAATTGTATGCTTGCCTGATTGTTTTATTATCACTAAGTAACATCCTTGCCAAACCAAGATCCCTTATTATGAACCATTTAATCACTTGCGAGGGTTACTTGCAAGTGAGCGCGAATATTGTGAATAGGCCTATTGGGATTGACGAATCCCATTTGTATTGACTAAGTTCAAACAAATGCATTAATATTTGAGACATTAGGTATGACGGCAAAGTACCTACCTGGATAACTCCGCCGATTGATATTGGTACATGTTAACGTTTTGGTGTCATAAGCTTAGTATTTGATAATAACTGTTCCGGGCGTATAACAACGTGGCCCATCTTTGTTTTCCAAACATTGGTGTGAGTCTATTGCTCACACTACCAACATATTGTGTTCAAACATTAAACAAACTCTATGAATATCACTCAACCTTTGTGTTGACCTCTCAAGCATGTATTTCAGGTTCATGACGATCAAGGATGGCACGGAAGGGCACGGATACTCAAGAGGGCTATAAATTTTATTATCATTCAAAAACTCATTTATTATACATTGTAAACATGGAACCATTTGGGACCTCATTTTGTAATCTCTGATATTTATATAATTTGAATGATAAATCTTTTAAAACGACTCAATTGGAGTTCGTTTTCTATTATTGTGACTATTGTGCCGTCGAGTAACACCCAGTTCGAATTCCGCTGCAACCATGAATTGGGGGTGTTACAAAGGTTACCAGAAAAATTTGAGTTTTAAAAATTTTTACGCCAAATTTCTCCGAAAAAATTTGAATTTTGGCCTAAAAATTTGAATTTCGGGCCAAAATTTTCAACGTAATACCAAAATTTGAATTTCGCGTAAAAATTGAACGTTTAGTCTCCTCTCAAAAATAAATTTTTCTCAAATTTTCCAGCCAAAAAACTTTTTTTTTTTTTTTTTTGCTAACTTGGTAAAAATTCCTAACTCGGTAACCCCTTTGTAACTCGGTAACCCCGTTGTAACTCGGTAACCCCTTTGTAACTCGGTAACCCATTTGCAACTTTGTAACCCCTTTGTAACTCGGTAAGATCTAGAAATGCTAACTCGGTAAGAAGGAACGAACGAAGTATAGTTTTGGCTTAAGTAGAAACCAAGAAGAACCGTACTCGATAAACGATAAGGTGTTTAGCTAACTCGCTAAAATGGCTAACTCGCCAAATAAGGAACTCGTATGAACTTGTAGCTAACTCGGTAACCCTTATCACTAACTCGATAAAATCAACCAGTAACTCAATAACCCGAGAATTTTGCTATACTAACTCGATAATTTCAGTCCTAACTCGATAATTGCAATCCTAACTCGATAAACTTCATACTTAACTCGATAAAACACGATCCTAACTCGATAAGATCGTCATTTTTTCGAGAAAAAACACCAAAAAACACGATTTTTCACCCAAAAACACCACGATTCGCCCCCGGTTAGCTCTGATACCTATTGTAGAGACCAAGAAACACGTTCTGGAGGTCGAGGTTGATCGTAATATGTGAAAACCATGGTTATTTCTAGAGAGAGAAAGTAGAGAGAGAAAGGTGGAGAACTATGTGTTTTATTAAATATGAAATGAAGTGAAGCTTACACACACTTTCCTACACCCTCATGGAGAGTCATGAGGGGTATTTATAGGCTCCTAACACTACATGTTTGCCTACTTGACAATAGTAGTCCTTGTAGTTTCTAATCTAGTCCAATTCACTTGTGTGACGTTATCTTTATAAAAAAGCGAGGATAATAAAAGCCCATTCCTAGCTCTATGATACGGCACCTATCTTATAAAAGCCTAGAAGAAACAACATAAGCAGTTTGAGTGTTTAACTTGTAAGGTCGAGAAAAGTAAATAATTCCAATTCATAACCATTCTGACACACCACACAAATTCAAATACCCCTAAATTAAACCTGAAATCAAACAACCCGACTAAAAACTTAAAACTGGATCCAAACACATATTTCATCATAGTCGCTGAACCAAAAGTTAAAAACTGAATCCAAACACCACTTTCACCAAAGTCAGAGAGCTAAAATTAAAACTTGATCCAAATATCCATTTCACCAGTCACAAAATCACCAGTTACAACTAAAATATCAAGCTTTAATCAGCATCCTGGTGCGATAAGACACCTAAGCATGTACTATGCCAATAAAAACAGATAAAGCATATAGCATAGCATATTGTGAATCTAGTGCGCATTAATTGAAATATTTAATGGTCACTAAGAGTTTAAAGAAATTCATTTGAAACTATTCTAATATATATGTTCTGACACATCAGCCTATTCAGCCAAAAGATCAGCCCACCCAGCCATATCCCCGTGCGTATTGCGTACACTTTAATGACTATAATACCGTTTTCACTATGCGTTAAATAAATTTATTCAATATATCACATTATTATTGTAATAACATATATATTATGAGAGGTAATTTGGAGGCCTAAAAGATGTACCTAAACTCATGCCTAAACTTGTGTGGCATGATCCTGTTGGTTGCAGTCAAGGGACCCATTTTTTCACAAACCACTAAATCATGCCACATAAGTTTAGGCATGAAATTAGACACATATTTAGGTTTCCCCATCATTTTCCATATATAATAATCATTTTTAACATGACATCTACATAAATTCGATCACCATATGCATGAATAGAACTAATTGTATCTGGTAACAGCTTATTCTCACACTTTGTAAGCAGCCTTCTTTCCCATCAACAAGCTGGTAAGTTATAACAGCAAGGTCCATCAATATGGTTTATCAGAAAGGTCCATCAGCACAAAGGTACATCAGAAAGGTCTTAGCATAGTCCATCAGAAAGGTACATCATAAAGGTCTATCAGAAAAGTCTCAGGAAGGTCCATCAAAAAGCCGCAAGCAGCGGCAGCAAGCCACAACCAACAGCTGCCAGTGGCAAGCAGCAACTGGTAGTGGCAAACAGTAGCAGCCAGCAACAGCAAGCCGCAGTTCTTACTTACATGTCCTAAAGGTACATTAATCCCTAAAAATATATTTAAAACCATACCTAGGACTTGCAAATTTGTATCAACATAAACAACTTTAAGGATAACATTACATTAAGAAAATAAACTCACCCATATAGGTTGTGTCTCACTGGTGAGTTCCGAATTCCAGTATTTCTCAACAACTTCCTTAGATTTCAAACTTTGTGTCTCATTAGTTTTCTTCTATTTCCGTTTAGAAAATAATCATGCTCGTACTATTTTAACCTTGGTGTAACATGAACTCAACATGATTACAAAATAACAACTCACGTCAAGATTGTCATCAGTTCAATCCATGTAGAAATTCTTGCAATGAAATATAAAAATGTAGTATATTAGTATGCTAAATGAGAGATTTAAAAAAGAAAACAATCACAAACACTATAGTAAATGAATGGAACAATGTATATTACTTTACACCCAAAAATGAGTTATATGCATGCCTCTCAAACACCATGTTTTGCAATATTGGTTTTTCAATTCATCACAAAAAAATTACTTTACAACCAAAAATTTAAAATAAACCAACTCTATACAAGTTGACAGTTACTTTGTTTTTTTTTCCCCAGATCTATCACAACCTAATCATATTACTTCATTCACAAATCCCAAAAACCAGTCTATCATTAACAATACCGCACAAATATTAACAAAAGTGCATAACAAATCAGTAAATCAATAACATACATATATATAGACCACGAGGATGCTGCAGATACATATATATTTGCCCTATCAGCAAGCTCTGGTAGATCAGCAGGGTTTTCCCTATCAGCAGGCTATGCCTGATCAGCAACCCTCCCTATCAGCTGGCTTTGTCCAATCAGCAGGTTCTAACACATCAACCTATTCAGCCAAAAGATCAGCCCACCCAACCAAATCCCCATGACATATTGCGTACACCTTAATGACTATAATATCATTTTCACTACGCCTTATACAAATTTATTCAACAAAATCGCATTACTATTGTAGTAACATTTTATTAGAATCATTTTTAACACAATTTCTATTTGTAAACCAACTTAATCGACCCGTTACAAAATTACCCATTTTTTTACTCGTAAACAAACCCACCGCCTATGTTGTCATATCTAACTTTCAAAGCTTACAAGCAGTAACAAAATGTTGCA
>JARVZY010001729.1:0-84659 GCA_030686995.1 Artemisia argyi
GATCGAATCAAAGTTTTAAGAGTAAACAAGACTTTTAAACAACTAAATTTTCATAAAACAAAAAAGACGTAAAACTATTCAACCCCCTTCTAGTTTTCCACAATTTTTTTACAACATTTAGGAATGAAGCTTTAGCCTTAATGAGCGTCTCATGGATAGGAGTTGTATGACTAGCAAAAAAACCGTACCACTCAGAAAAAATTTCCACCCATATATGTGAGGTTCTGTTGGGATCAAAGTTTTACTATTTTATCAAGTCTCGGTCATTTGTAATAATAGGTTGCTCAAGTTACTATTTACTTTCATTTATGTAATGTTATAAGTTTACTAGGCTTAAGATATTATGTCCATGGGCCTTAAGCCCACACAAAATCTATGTAAGGAAGGAGAGGGAGTGTTGCCCTAGCTCCTTCCCTATAAATAGAAGTCTTAGGTCTCTTGTAAACTTGGTTGTTTATTTGAAATCTTAAGGAAACTCTTACAATAATATTTCTCTCATTCAAATATTGACCCAACTCCTTATATCTATCTCATTTTTGTTTGTGTGAAATCAATATGGTGACCTTACAAGTGGTATCATTCGCCATATGAAGGTGTAGTTATTGTTTTTCTTTGAAATTCCATCCTAAAACTCCTTTTAATTTGATATTTTGTTAACAAAATTGTACTTTCTTGTTTGTTTCTTGGTTTTTATCACATTTTTGCTTACAAACTGGTGCTACAAATCATATCAAACAAAAAAGTATCAACTTTTATTTCAAAATTTTCGATTTGCTTTTTGTACTACTTTTCGAAATTATTTAAATTTTTTGAAAAAGTTTGTCAAGTTTATAACTTTCTTCAAGATTTCATCATTTTACAACTTGAAGTAGAAAAATCTTGGATTAAAAACTCGTTTTTGGATTGCTTTCCTTGAAAAACACTTTCTGCAAAATTTCGAAATCACTCCCTTGACAAAATTTCAAAATCGTGTTCTAGTGCCTCAAATTGCCTTATGAATTGTGGACTCGGTCTTTTCTCTTTTGTATAAGGAAGAAAAGTACTTCGACTTTTGGTAAACTTTCGAAATTGTATAATTTCGAAAGTGTGTTTGTGACATTGTGACATTGTGTTCTAGTGCCTTAAATCGCCTTATGAATTGTGGATTCAGTCTTTTCTCTCTTCTATAAGGAAGAAAAGTACTTCGACTTTTGGTAAACCTTCAAAATTCTATAATTTTGAAAGTGTGTTTGTGACATTGTGTTCTCGAAAATTTCATTAATTTTCGAAATCACAAGGTTTTCAAAAACATCTTCGGTTTTCGAAATCTCAAAGTTTTTCAAAAATTTACTAAGTTTCGAGAAACCTTTCCTTCGAAATCCCAAATTTTCGAAATCTTTGAGTAACTAATTTCGCAATCCCTAAAGTTCAGTTTTTCGCAATCACAAGTTCAGTGACTGAGTTTCGAAAACATCTACTTGGGCAAACTTTTCGAGATTTGGCAAACCTATACCTTCTACAAGATCCATCTTTTCACACAAGTGTTTTCAATATGTCTCAACCATCGTACTACAACTTTAACCATCCTCAGCAATATCAGAATCAACAGTATCATCAGCAACAACAATAGTATCAACAATCACCACAATATTATCAACAACCGGTTTACTCACAACAACATAATTTCATGCAACAACATCAGATGGTTCCAATACAACAATCCTATCCTATGTCACCACAACAAAGCCAACTTCCACCAAAACCTACTCACTGGTTTGACAGGATGTGTGAAGTCATTTCAACTCAATAATCCAGACACGAAGCAGGCTCTCCTGATACCCCACCAATGCTAACACCGGGTAATTATATTCAATGGGGAAGTCGATTCTTAAGGTTTATTGAACTCAAGAAACCCAATGGTAAGTACATGAAACAAGTTATCCTTGAAGGACCGTTTCCTTGGCCTGTTAACAAGGTTGGCGGTGACCCATCCGCTGATCCTCCAGTAGCTCCAACTGCTGTGCGTGTTCCTGAGTCTCAACTTACTGCTGAACAAAATCACCATCGTGAAGCAGATGAGTATGCTATGTCTTACATACTTCAAGGGATACCAAACATCATATTCAGAAGTGTTGATGCTCAAACAACTACAAAAGCTATGTGGGAACACGTCCATCTACTGATGCAAGGCACACAACTGAACAAGGAAGACATGGAATCTAAACTTTACTTGGAATACACTAATATCATGATCGAACCAGGGGAATCTCTTGAGTCTTACTTTCATCGTCTCACTAATGTCGTCAATGATTTAGAGAGACATGATATACCTCTTCCAAGAATCGCTGTCAATACAAAGTTTGTTAGTAGTCTGGGTCCTGAGTGGCAAAAGTATGTGACATTTGTGAGACAAGCTAAGAATCTTCACAGAGATCCATATGGTTTGTTGTATGACTATCTCAAGCACTATGAGTCTGAAGTTGAAAAAGATAAAGTCGCCCGAGGAGGATATACATCACCACCTACTTCTAATCCCCTTGTACTTGTTGCTCAAACTCATGCTTCACATCTTCTGATGTCTAATCATTCTTATGATCAGGAACAAAATTATTTCAGTCACCAGCAACCTCCTGCTTCTCAACATGCTTCTACTCAACTTGCTCCATATGACAACAATGATAGCATGTATTACTCTAATCAGATTGAAGATGATGATGATGACGTCAATACGTTGAATCAAGGACTTGCTCTTGTTGCTCGTGCTTTTAGCAAATTCTCCAACAAAACCAACAACCGTCTTCGTTCTTCATCAAATACAAGAAACCAAGCTGTCATTCAAGATGGTCGAGTTGAGATTCAGAACCGTAATTCTGGATGTTCAGGTGGGTATACTGGAAATTCTGGGTATGGACAAAGAGTCAACAACAATGGGGGATTCAGAAACAATCAAGGTGCTCCTCAGCGAAGTATTGACAATGCTGCTAGTAACAACACAGTCTCTGGGAATGCAATATGGTGCTATAAATGCAACAAAAAAGGTCATATTGCAACTGCATCTCCTCATCCAAGAACCCGCGGCAGTCAGTTTCACAAGCAAGCATTACTTATGGCTCTCAAAGATGAAAAGGAAGGAACTTTCAATGCTCATGAGAACAGTTTCTTTGCTAATGCTTACAATGATGATGATATGAAAGATCTTGAAGCCAATGCAGCTGTGATGCTTATGGCCAACATGCAGGAACATCAGTCGAATGATTCAGGCCCAGTGCTCTCCACTGATGGCTTGTCTCAGGTAAATGACCTAACCACAAGCTCCATAGAATTTAATGCATCACCCTCTGTTTGTGAATCAGATCAGGCGCAAGTTGTTCCTTCTGAACCATTTTTCCCTTCTCAAGAAGATGAACAATTAGACACAGTTGTTATATTTGATTATGACACTGTCGTCGCATTTGATGATCCTATTGAGCAAGACGAAAATGACTTTATTGAACAACATGAACCTCCTTCTGATCCTGCTCCTGACTGTACAGTTACGGCCAAACAACTTAACGATCAACTTCTTTCTAATCACATAACGGACGAGCCAACTGAAGTTTTGAAAGAAAATGCCGATTTGAAAAAGGACATTGAATGTTATAAAAAACAACTTTCAAACTTTCAAAATGCAGTTCATCGTGAAAAAAGCTTTGAAAAGTCATTTCAGGATTCATATGTCAAAGAACAAAATCTTCAAAATCAAATATATGACATAGTTGAGTCAAACGGTAAATTGGTTTCCAAACTTGAGAATGAAAAACATGGTCTTAAAAAACAAGTTGTTCAACTCCAACAGGAACTTTCCAAAACAAAAAAAGAGGTGATAACTTGCAAACAGGAATTTTATGAACATAAATTGCGAAAACGAGAAAAAGAAAATTCTTTACTTGATGATAATCTCGCTCTCGAACGTCAAATTAAATCTTTTCAAAATATCGTTTATAAACATGGGGAATCTGTAACGACAATTCAAAAGTTTACTTTAAAACCAAGACCAGATAAAGGTTTTGGCCTCGGCGATTACAGATCCTCTTTTCTTCGCACTGCATTCAAAACTAATCCCAAGCTGTACAGTATGGACCAATTGATGGATAATAATGTTGTGCGTGTTATTGTACATAATACTGAGGAAGAATACGAACTAGAAGAGAAGAGTCGATCAAAAATGAGTCATGTTGAATATTGCAAACCATATGATTACTCAAAAGCTCCTCACATTTCAAAATCTTTTGTTCCGTCAAGAGAAATACCTGAGAAATCAAGGTATGTTACTGAGTCTTATGTTTCATCTTCCGACGGAGCTCCTGTCAAACCCGTGGCACAAGTAAATGGTCCATTACCATCTTCTGGTCATGTGACACCATTACCTACACGCTGTAAAGTTTTAGACTATTTTCAAACATTCATGAAAGGCATCGATAATTTGGAAAACGTCATTGAACATCATTCGCAAATTAAAATTCTTACTTTTCAATCAGCTTACGGGCGGGAAAAGCGAGACATTTTTCAAAAACAATTTCTGCCTTTAGTTCAAAATTTGCGTTATTGGGCTACTCGTTGGGAACAGGAACTCCAAAAAAAAGTTAAAGATATGAAAGAAATTTTCGCTCTTAATGAAAACGCAATTTTGGTTCAACAAAGCAAAAACCAATTTTTGAAAACAGATTCTGATTGACTCCTGGAACAACTTCTTCATGCTGATATTCATAGTTTTCTCATGAATGAACTCTATTTTTCCAGCAATGCTGAATTATTTGCAGAGTACTGTGATGAACTTGTTTCGTTGAGGTCACAAAATTAAACATTGAAACATCAATATGAAACGTTGCGTCAAAACAGTGATGATGTGCTAAACAAACTTTCAAATGAAATTTGTCAACTCAAACAAAAGATTGATTGGTGTCAAGCTCAACATATTGAAACAGAATTGCAGCTACGTACCAAGATTGAGTCTCACAAAAACAAATGTCTTCTACTTAAACATGAAATTGCGGAGTTAAAAATTGAAAACGCCGAATGGCAACAAAACCGCGATGACATTCGTTATTGCAATGGTTTACTTGAGTCTGATATTCAGGACAAAAAACACATCATCATTGATTTGAAAGAGAAAATTAAGCTACTTCAAAAAGGAAAGTTTATTGACACCACTGTGATAGCACCTGGAATGTTTCAAATAGACAGAACAGATAAGGGTAAGCATGCTAAGAGTTCTAATGTTAGCTCTTCCACTTCCATAGGTCTAGTTTCCCCTAAGAGCGTTAGAAGCCCAAAGCCAAAAAGCGTTAAGAAGACTAAAAAGACTAGGCTCTCGCAACGTAAAAGTGGCAAATTGTAATCCAAATCTTAATGTAACAAATGCTGAACCTTCTAATGTTTTGAATATTAATGCATCTTGTGTGTTTTGTCGTAAAAGTGTGTTATCTGGTGATCATACCAAATGTGTAGCTAATAATCTCTTACACCGTAAAAAGAAACGTAGATCCAGCTCTTCTTCTAGGTCCACTAATGCCTCTAAGTCTACCTTAAGAAAAACGCCTACTACAGTTTCAAATGATGTTGTAGTCAACCCAAAAGCAGCAATCAACAATTCTAGGAACACGCCAAATGATAGTGTATTCACTAAGAACAAATCATAAACTAGTTGGAACTGGCAACGTTGGTTACAATACAAACCAAATTTTAAATGGATTCCTAAATTGTTAAATATTTGTGTTTCTAACCAACAGGAACCCACAATTTCCTCGGGTTCCACCCTTACTTCTGTTCCATCTCTGTCGTCTTCTTTTGATGCAGGTGGTTCAGATCGTTCTTTGGATTGTTGATAGCTGTTGCACCCGACATATGACAGGCAATCTCAAACTGTTAAAAAACTTTGTCTCAAAGTTTATTGGAACTGTCAGATTCGGGAATGATCAATACGCTTTAATCATGGGTTACGGAGACTACATGCATGGGAATATTGAAATTAGCAGAGTTTATTATGTTGAAGGCTTGGGTCACAACTTCTTTTCAGTCGGTCAATTTTGTGATGGAGATTTAGAAGTAGCATTTCGCGAGAAAACCTGTTTTTTTCGTGATGTACAAGGCAATGATTTGATGTCTGGCAAACGTGGCACTAACCTTTACACAATTTCAATGTCTGACATGATCGCTTCATCTCCAATCTGTCTTCTATCCAAAGCTGAAATGACTAAATCCTGGTTATGGCACAAACGCCTTTCTCATTTGAATTTCAAAACGATGACTGATCTCGCTCGTCACAAATTAGTTGAAGGCTTTCCAAGATTCCGTTATGCCAAAGATCATCTATGTCCAGCCTGTGAACAAGGAAAAAGTACTCGTGCTCATTTTCCCTCAAAACCTGAACACAGTACTAATCATGTTTTACAATTGCTTCATATGGATTTGTGTGGTCCGATGTGTGTTTAAACAATCAACGGTAAATGCTACATATTAGTAATTGTTGATGATTACTCTCGCTGGACTTGGGTTTATTTCTTCGAAGTAATGTTCAAGCTCCTCAAATGATCATCACCTTTCTCACCAAAATACAAGTTCAGCTACGCAACACAGTCAGAATTGTAAGAACTGACAATGGCACAGAATTTAAGAATCAAACTCTAAGTTCTTATTTTGAGAAAGTAGGAATTGAACATCAAACATCTATTCCACGCACTCCCGAATAGAATGGAGTAGTCGAAAGACGCAACAGAACGTTAGTGGAAGCTGCTCGAACGATGTTAATCAATGCTCAATTACCAGATTACTTATGGGCAGAAGCTGTTTCAACCGCCTGTTACACCCAAAACCATTGCATGATCACAAAACGCCATAACAAAACCCCATATCAGATTGTTCACAAAAGGAAACCAAACATCAGTCACTTTCATGTATTCGGAGATTTATGCTACCCAGTGAATGATCGTGATGATCTAGGTAAACTTAAAGCAAAGGCTGACATCGAAATATTTATAGGATACTGTGAAAATTCAAAAGGCTATCGGATATGGAATCATCGTACTAGGGAAATTCAAGGAACTATTCATGTTAATTTCAATGAACTCACTCAAATGGCTTCTAAGTAAAATGGCTTAGGACCCGCAACCAACCGTCTTAACTTTCCGGTCTCTTCGGCTGAACCATTGTCACTTTCTCGTAAAGAAGTGGAAACCTTGTTTGCTCCATTGTTTGATGATACACCTGTTAATCGTCCATCTGAGGCCACACCAAATTCCGTGGCACATCTTGATCAACATCAAGAACCTGATACACCTCAAAAAACAACAACTACTGTTGGAAGAGACGGTCCTCCAGTTATATCACCTACAACAACAGAACAAACTGGGTCCAACTCACGACAATCAGCTGGAGATTCCATACCTTTATCAGTTCCACAACCCGCAGAGCATGACCCATAACCATTCATTAACCCATTTGCAAATGCTCAACCTGTCCCCGACATTGCTGAGTCATCTTCACGCAATTTGGGTCCTGCTCACCTGCGAGATACTTATCAACTTCATCCTTAGACACACAAATGGACTAGAGATCACCCCTTAGTTCAAATCATTGGCCGTCCAGATGCACCTATCATGACAAGACAACGCCTTCACACAGACGGTGAAACTTGCATTTATGCACTCACAGTTTGTGAAACCGTACCTAAAAATATCAAAGAAGCAATGACTTATGAAAACTGGATTGAGTCTATGCAAGAAGAATTCGTAACCTTTCAAAGATTAGAAGTATGGGAATTGGTTGAAAAACAAGAAGGCATCATTGTCATTGGTCTAAAATGGATCTGGGAAAACAAACTGGATGCAGAAGGCACGGTCATACGCAACAAATCACTCTTGGTAGCAAAAGGTTACTCTCAAGAAGAAGGAATCGATTTTGAAGAATCCTTTGCTCCTGTAGCTAGACTTGAAGCTGTACGGATATTCTTAGCATTTGCTGCTCATCGGAATATGATTGTTTACCAAATGGACGTGAAAACGGCTTTTCTAAACGGTCAACTCCGAGAAGTGGTTTATGTCAGTCAACCTGAAGGATTCGTTGATCCAGAACGTCCAAAACATGTCTACAAGCTTAAGAAGTCTCTCTACGGTCTTACACAATCCCCCAGGGCGTGGTATGATAAGCTTTCTAAATTCCTGTTGGCTAATGATTTTACTTTGGGCTCGGTGGATCCAACACTGTTTACAAAAACTTACGGGATGGAATTATTAATCGTTCAAATTTATGTTGATGACATTATTTTTGCTTCAACCAACAAAAATTACTCAATGGATTTTGCAAAATTAATGACAGATAATTTTGAAATGTCCATGATGGGTGAACTTACGTTCTTTATAGGACTACAAGTTCATCAATCACCCCGTGGAATTTTTCTAAATCAGTCCAAATATGCTCTTGAGATTTTAAAGAAACATGGTATGCAAAGTAGTGATACTATGAATACACCGATGGCCAATTCCACCAAACTAGATGCTGATATACATGGGACTCCAATTGATCCTACCAAATATCGAAGTTTTATTGGGTCCCTCATGTATCTCACATCTTGTAGACCTGATATTGTATTTGTTGTCTTTATGTGTTCTCGCTATCAGGCTAATCCAACTGAAAAACACCTCAATGAGGCAAAAAGAATCTTCGATACATAAAGGGAACCATCCGCTTGGGGATCTGGTATCCGAAGGATTCTGGTTTTGAACTAATAGCTTTTTCAGATGCTGACCATGCTGGATGCTTAGACTCGCGAAAAAGTACATCAAGTGGCCTACAGTTTCTTGGAGATAAACTTGTGTCTTGGAAATCAAAGAAGCAGGATTGCACATCACTGTCATCTACAGAATCTGAATACGTAGCTATGTCTGCTTGTTGTGCTCAAGTCAATTGGATGAGATCACAACTTAAAGACTATGGCTACCTATTCAACAAGATTCCAATTTACTGCGATTCTAAGAGTGCCATTGCAATCTCCTGCAACACAGTTAATCATTGCAAATCCAAACACATTGATCTCCGATATCATTTCATCAAAGAGCATGTCGAGAAGGGTACAGTTGAATTATATTTTGTTGGAACTGAGTACCAATTGGCGAACTTACTTACAAAACCCTTAGCTCCATCAAGGTTTGCAAGTTTAGTTCACCAAATTGGTATGCGATGTTTGACACCATTTGATCTGCAAAAGTTTTTAAAACAAAAGTAAAGTGTCAAACATCAACAATTTAACTATCTTTGTAAAATAAATTTTTTCTTTATTTTTCTAAACCTCAAAAACACAAAATATTTTCACTATTTTACCCAAAAAAAAATGCAAGTGTATCGCTCTCTTTCAACACCTTGTTATTTTACAAGTGTTGAGGGGGAGACTCGCTTAAATTTTATTAATTTTTCAAAAACTGTATACTTTCATATTACCTTTGATGCGTGGTTTCGGGATTTCATAAGCTATTTTAAAATCTCATTTCCTTTTCTCATAATGGTGTCGTAAGGTAGTATATTTTATTATGTTGCCATTGTTTCATTCCTAATGCATCTAAATCTAGGACTTATCTTGTACTAATTGTAGTTAAGGGACCAAATGTGACAATTTTCAAAAGTTTCAATAATAACAAAACAAACACCCCCGTTTTTTCTTAAACCTCACAAACACATTTCAAAACCTCAAAACCTCAAAACCTCCCTTCGCGAAAACCACGGCTGCTTAATCTAACCATAAAATCCGGGTTTTGATCTTCAAACTAATAACATGGCTGAACACAACGAGAATGTCCCTGAACAAACTCTTCCACTACTCACCATGGATGATATCACTCCCGCTAACTACAACGTTATGATTGACAATAACAATCCACGAGTTGATTTCGACAAATTGAGAATTACAGAGAACTCGTGCAAGATTGTTAAAGATATTCTACTTGCATATCCATGCAAACATCTGCTCAACAGATCTACTTCAGTTCCTCTATTTTACCTTCATTAGTTCTGGCTTACGGCTAAGGCAAATTTGGATGATGAGTCTTTCACTGTTACGCTGGATCGACAAGTCTACACTGTAGATCACGACGTCATTCGTACAGTCCTTCTCCTGCCTCAAACTGACAACGAATTTGCTCCAATACTACCTGAACTGGATCTTCTTGATTTCTTCATTGAGTTAGGATATGATGTTGATGATGACTTACCTCTGGTCAAACATTCCAGATTCAATGCCAAGAATATACCTCAGCCCTGGAGAACATTCTGTCTGTTGGTTGTAAGATCTATATCAGGAAGAAAATGTGGTCATGAACATACTAGGCTTGAGCATTTACAAACATTCTGGGGAATGGTGACTTTGACACCTATTGACTTTGCAGTTCCAATCATGAACGATATAGTCTACAGCATCCAAACCGAATGTGTAAAGACTATGATCCCGTTCACAAGATTCACCAAGCTTCTCATTGAACATTTCTGCAAAGACACTCCAGAATTTATCAAGAGGATGGCAGACCCAAATGAGCCGAAGCATCTCTTCGAGGACGACTTCACCACCTCCTTCATCAAGACGACCACTTCCTCTACCAAGATCAAAGGAATGAGGCTTCCCGAATATCTTCTTGATGACAATATCAAGAAAAGTTTGAACTACAAATGCTATGATAATGTTTACAAAGGGGTACAGGAAGAAACTACTATACAGACTCGCAGCAAAGGAAGTGTGAAATCTGGGAGTACTACAAGCACCACTGGCTCACCTCAGACTAAGTCTAAGGCTGCTCCCAAGACTAAACCATCAGCCAAACCCAAGACTTCCGCCAAACCTAAACCGACACCCAAACCTATGCCTGCAACCAAGCCAAAGAAGAAGGTAATTCCTGAGTACATACTTCAACATGAACCTACACCTCCACCTTCTGAAAGCGATTCTGAGTTCAACACGGAATCTGAAGAAGATGTAGGACCTTAGATATATCAACTTTAATAACAATATAAGAACTAGATGAAGTAAAGATGGTGACTTGATGCAATATATGTGTGGCGTTAATGAGAGAAAAAGAGTAATAAGATGAAGAGAGCTTTTATTAAAAACACACAAAATACACACACAAGCACACCTTACAAATGAGCCTTGGTGTGCCTTTTATATTTCCATCACATGAGATGGATGGGCTTACAATGGGCTTGGGCTTGGACTTGGTTTACATTTTCTAATAAGGCTTACATGATATACTTAAAAAGTACCAAGTCCATAGCCCAATATACTTAACTATTACGATACTTGTCGACTCAATAATGATCGTCACTTTTAATCCTAACAATCTCCCCCAAAGGGACGATCATTGAGATCTCACTTTGATTACATAAATGATCAACACTTCTAATGCTAACAATCTCCCCCTAAGGGTGATCATTGAGATCTCTCTTTAGTGACCTTGATCTTTGATCTTTGAAGCTTGTTCTCTTTGAACTTTGAGTCTTTGTGTAATAGGTTTGCTAGATTCTTTGTTCCAATCATGCTCTGTGATCTTTGAACTTAGTAGCTCAATGACTGGGTGAGTCGCTGGGGATCACTCCACGACTGTAGACCGTTTGAAACATAGTAACCATCATGATAGATAAGGCAAGATCCGTAGATCTCATAAAGACTCTTACAACTTGTGTCCTTTTTGGCGAACACAAGTGTATTCATAGGAAGTGTATCCTAAGAGATCTTTTTAATGAATCTCATGGCTCTAGACTCGATAAGTGCATAATTTGGTTTTCCTATGCGGAGACTAGGGAGGGGTCTCCTGCTTCAATATCAACCATCACTAAGAGATAAGTCGATAGATTACACCGGTTCCCCGTGAGAATGAAACAAGTACCTTTTGAGAGATACTCGAGTGGCTAGAAGGTTAAGTGCAGTGCGTCACTGGGTCCATGACGTCTTGTCTTCAATACCAGTGTCACCTTAGTAGCAACCAGTAGCATATGAGTTGAACCCGGTGTCTGCCCTAAGGTTGAACATATGGAGGGCTATTTCTTTTCACCCTTTCATTTGCTTTTCTTTTTAATTCTTCAACCCCTTCTTTCTCCTTTCATTCTTTTCTCCTTTTTTCAAATCATACCTAAGGACTTCTAATTCTAATCTATTGGAATTGTCCTTGGGTAGATCCCTCCGGCTCTGGCGGATTATAGGACGGTTTTTCCTAACCTTAGTCACCTTATAACTTCATGACTATCCTATTGTTGCCATCAAACCATTTGTCAAAAATCTCTCAAATTGTTTATGATAATAAAACATACTTTGTTAACACTTCGAGAGTTTTGCATTTCATTTGAAGGACTCCCCCTTCACATGTGCTCATGGATTATTAAGAAATTTGCACATGATTGAGGAGTTTGCACTTTTGAATTGATCCACTTTCAATGAACACAACCGATTCGAGACACGCTTACATCACTAGTTAGACTACCATGAAGTTATTACCCGTCTTGGTCATATCCACAGAAAGTTTCTCGAAACGGTACATTTCTACTAAGACAAATCCTTTTCGAGACACGCTTACGTGGCTAGTTAAAGAGTTCCATTGTCAGATTTTAGGTGACAACTAGCCCTAGTAACTAACTTGATGTTATTACCCGTCGAGGATAAGTCTTTTCTATTACTAACTTTTGTTGTTTCGTCAATTCTTGGGTCATTTTTGAGTCGAGCTCGCACGAGATTCAGCCACAATCTTAAACACATTGATCACATTTTAATCACGTCTTCTCCCCCTCAAAAATAGCATATCCATGGTATTTTTGATACCAATTGATTAAAACCTTTTCTTTTTGGATAGCATATGGGAGAAACGGATGTTTGTAATTCCCGAATTAGTTTCTTTTAAGCATGATCTTTTTGGAACTTCTTGTTATTACTCCCTCTCAAAAATAGAACATTTTGAGTAAATTAAGCGATTTAAGGATGTGAGGGAGTAATATCTTGAGCAACATCGTGAAAAGTTTTGAAAACCTTTTGAAACATTTTTTGAAATTTTGCTCAAAAATTAAGAAGACCTTGATAAGCGTTTTGGTGAGAAGTCTTCTTATCTTTTAGGATTGTCGCACATAAATGTACAACAGGGTCCTTTCTTTGAAAATCGCGGGTTATACACTGTTATGTGTGCATAAGCCATTATGTTTTTAGGATAAGTGCTCAAAGAATATGTAAAACCTTTGTTTTGATTTAAGCACTTTCCTTTCTTTGAAGAACGAGTCCTTAGCTGAAATACTAAGAAGTCATTATTTTGAAGTCCGGGTTTCGTACTGAAGTATACGAAAGCCATCGTTAATTTGGATTAGACAACAACTTTTGGAACCCATTTAAGCACGGTGCCAACTGGGTTACCATATTTTGAAATCCATTTGAAAGTTGTGTCAATCCGAGACAAAGAAGTTGAATTCCAACGAGAACTGAAAACCGGTGTTTCATTTTGAAATAAAGCTCGTGGAATCAACGGTGATTTAAAACTCTTTTGCTTATGAAAGTTGTTTGAGAAACTCGGTGTCTCTTTTGGAGTTTTAAAACTTGAAGAAGAAGTTTTCCATCCATTGTTGAAACTCGGCGTTTCATTTCGAAAAATCATTTTTGAGATGAATGGAAACCTTCCAGAATTAGGATTTTTCCAAGCATAGCCATTCCTTTGTTGTAGCGGAAGCATTTCAGAGTATGAATAATTCAAATGTTTTGAACGGCTTTGCTTTGGTTTCCACACTGGCTTTACCGGAGTAAAACGAGAGTATGGAGTTTGAAAACCTTGATTCTTTTCTTTATGAGCACTTGCATTTGAAACCTTTTGAGGAGTAAATGTTTCAGAAAAATTAGGTCTCTTTGAAAACTTCCTTCCTTTTTGCAAAGAATAGGTTGTAAACTGAGAAACCTTTTTTGAAAATGATTTTGAAGATTCACCCGTGTAAACCTTCTCTGAAACACTTACTTGTGGTTTAGACTCGTTTGAAATGTGAGATTTTCCTTTTGACCGGTTAAGAACATCAAACTTTGCTTTTAAGGCATTGTATGACGTTCTCAAATCATTGTATTCTTTTTGAAGAGAAAGATGATCTGACGATGCCAGTTTTTCTTGCAAAGAAGCATTTTGATTTTCAAGATGTGCAAAATATTTTTCATATTTGTCTGTTTCAATTGAAAAATCATTTTTGGCATCACCAAAATCCTTGATTTGTTGTGCAATCGTTTTTTCCAATTCAACAATTTTCTTTTGAAGCACAGACTTTTCTTTTTCAAAAAGATGATTTGGTGTGATCTGAGAGTCAGATTTGATTGAAGTTTGATTCTGAACTCTTGATCGCTTGATTGAATCAAACAAGTTTTTGTAAGTCTGTTTCAAATGCTCATTTTCTTTTTGTAATGATGCCACAGTATGTTCCAGTTCAAGATTTTTTGTATCAAGTTCATCGAAATCAAACTTGATATTGGTATCATCACAATTTTATACAAAAATCTTTTCTTTTTCATTAAGCACTGATGTCAAAGAGTTTTCAGAAGACATTTTCTCATTCTTCTCTTGCAGTTTAAGTTGGAAAGAGATACTTTGTGCTTCGAGTTTTGCAAGATGTTTCTCAAACTGAGCTGTTCTTTTTGACAATTCTTCTTTGACATCAGTTGCTTCTTTTGAAAGCTCAGTGATTTTCTTTTTGAGACAAAGATTTTCAGATTTCAAGGAAGACGTTTGTTCAAAATGCACATTCTCAAACTCATGGCTAACAGATACTGACTTGAACGACTCTATTTGATTTGTGAAAAATTCTTTTTGAATGTCCAGTATTAAGCATTTTTCATCAAATTCATCTTCAAGAGAGTGAACGTACTTAAGATCTTCTCTCATTTCAGTTACAAGATGTTTTTCAAAGTACTCAAAACATAAGTTGATATCTTTCACACGAGGTTCAATCTCATCTTTCAAAATCTTTTGGACTTCTAACTTAAGGTGTACATCTGATGAAAGAGGATTAGAGAAAACGTTGTTTGTGATGTTTTCTTGCTTAAACCAAATGACTTTTAATGTTTGTTCAATGTGATGTTTAAGATTACAAAATTGTTTCCTTGCTCTGTTTTGCCATAACTTAGCATCATAGGTAGCAAGTTGAGCTTCTTTGAAAAATCTTTTCACATTTGTGACTTTTCTTTTGAAAGGTGCTTTTGGTATATCTGTCAATTGTAGACAACCATACACAAAGCCGTGGTATGAGAGTGGGTGTTTTGTTTGTTTTACTTTCAAACGTTTTTCCTCTTCAGATTTTAAAATATCTTGAGACTCAAACAGAAGATCATCTGACAATTCTTTTCCCATATCATTAGCGTTATACAAAATAGGTGTCAACTTTTGCACTTTGTTTAAAAAACAAGGGTTTTCATTTTCCACATTAGCATTATTCACAAAACCAATCCCAGATGTTTGTTTCTCAACCTCCTCATCTTTAGTAGGCAGTATGTTAATAGTCTGAGAAGTCTGTCCCAATTTTCGAAGTTTGTTTTCAAGATCGTTTGTTCGTTTCAAAAACTCTTGGTTTTCATTCTCAAGTTTTGTGTTTACAATCTCAAAATTTGATGTGGTTTTCTGAAGCTTTGAATTTTCACTTTTTAAATCATTGTTCTCTTTTAAAAGCGCTTGAACCTTTCTGTTGTTAACAACCATTTGAGCATCCAGATTTTGAATGGAACGTTTTTCACGAAGAACAACTTCTCTATAACCAACTTCAAGTTCTTCATTTCTTTTTAAAAGTGGTTTGACAGACTCTCCATATATTTCAAACTTTTGAGCTTGAGATTTAAGGTTTGAGTTTTCAAATTCAAGTTCAGCTTTTCTTTTTGTTACATTTTGAAAACCTTTTTCCATTTCTTTAAATCTCTCAAGCTCTTTTGTCAATGAGACATTCGTTTGCTTAGCTTTACGATTGTCCTCTTTGCACTTTTCAAGTTCATGTTTGAAATTATTGATTAATGAAGCAAATAAGGCACGATCTTGTTCATAAGAAGATCCATCCTGGGCAGGCTCACCTCTATTAGGATCCATATCTGGAGTATCAAAAGTGATATTACTATCATTTTGTTCCACCACATAAGTGTCACTAATAGACTCAGGATGCTCAGGATGTGTCTGATCATGAGCAAACACATTATCAAAGATATTACCCTTATCATGAGCATGTGAATGTTTTACCGTAGCCAATATCTCTGTGTATGATGAAGGTCTGATACGATCATCTTCGGTGTCCCAAACAGCTTCATTCCTTTGTGTACCATCAGTATCTGAATCATAGCTAAGACTGTTGCTTTCAACCTGCTGTTCTGAAGATGAATCACTTCCCGTGAAAACCAAACTATCATCTGATGCATCACCTGCATTGACCGTTTCCTCTTCTGTGTGAAAATCTTTCTCTGTCTCTTTTTCAATCACCTCTGTTTCCTTAAACTGCATCTCTCTTTCAATCTTCTCTCTTTTCTTTAACTGCTTATCTTTTTCAATCTGCTCTCTTTCCCGTTTCAGTTTCTCAATTTCATTTAACTCAGCATCAAGTATCTTTTCGAGTTCCCCCATGTCATTTATGCATTGAGTTCTGAATGTCGAATAGCTTACCCTAAATTTTTGGTAAAATGCATCGATAAACTCTGACTGGTTCATTATCCAAGGGTTAAAGATACTCTGAAATTGAGTTTGGATCACTATAAGAGCTTCTCTGCAGTCACGTGTATGAAGTTCTTCTTCATTAAGTAGCTTTTCAAGTTGATTCAGGTTTTGATTGAGTTTTTCTTTGAAATAATGAAATCGGTCTCTGACGTAGTGTTCAAATGCTTGTTCGAACCTTGACTCATATCCAAATATGTTTATAACCTTCGCAACCTGTGACTTGAACACTGTAAACTTTTTCTTAAAATCTCTCTCCTTCATTTGCATTTCTGTTTCCATTAGGTTCTGATGTGTGATAAAGTTGATCTTGGATCGTTCCAACGAAATAGGAGTTGTGTTTAGTGTAAGTTGATGCAAGTTTTTATGCTGAAAAATTTGATCTAAAACCTTAAAACCTCAATAACTTCCGTTCGGAGTGGATTTGGGCCTCGAAGCTGATTCAACGTGTCCTTCTTCTCGGTCTCGCGGTCGTTTTGACAGTTGATTCGTCGAAAACGGAGTTACGGTTCAAAAGTTATGGCCGTTTGAAGTTTGGTTGTCAAAAAGTCAAATTCTTACGCGTAAACTCCTGAACTTATGCGTAAACAGTGAATCTTACGCGTAACTTAGAATCTTATGGTTAACTTCAAATCTTACGCGTAAGAAAAGTTATGCGTAAACTTTCAGGTTATGCGTAAAAATTAAGGTTATGCGTAAACAAAATGTTTATGCGTAAGCTTAGATTTTTACGCGTAAACTTTAAGTTTATGCGTAAGAAAAGTTACGCGTAAGGTTTTTTCAACCAATTTGATCTCTCAAACTTGTCCAAGCTTGAAAGATATCCCGTGTCGAAGTATTCCACAAACTTATCCAAGTCAGGGAAGTACTGAGTAATCTCTGATCGTTGAAGAAAACTTATGCGTAGAAAAACTTATGCGTAGAATCTTACGCGTAGAACTTATGCGTAGGAACTTAAGCGTAGGATCTTCACTTATGCGTAGGAAATCAGACTTATGCGTAAGAAAAGGGTTTTGACTAAACTTACGCGTAGGAAAAGGGTTTTGACCAAATCTTATGCGTAAAAAGGACAGAAAGTACTGTTCACAGCTGTAGATTCGTACTATTCACCCAAGTAACGCGTAAGGTGACCAGAAAACTTCAAAAATTTGATTTTTTCAACCAAAAACTCTTTTTCCACTTGTTTCTAATGATCAAATCTTTCCCAAAACACTTAGAATCACTAAAGCTTCAATAAAAACAACAACTTTAACACCAAAACTTGTAAAAATCAAAACTTTTTGAAGAAAAAGTACACAAAATGGATGAAAAGTGTAACTTTTTAACAAAAAACTTGATAAAAACACTCCTAAATCATTGTTAGGCGATTGATACCACTTGTAGGACCTTAGATATATCAACTTTAATAACAATATAAGAACTAGATGAAGTAAAGATGGTGACTTGATGCAATATATGTGTGGCGTTAATGAGAGAAAAAGAGTAATAAGATGAAGAGAGCTTTTATTAAAAACACACACAATACACACACAAGCACACCTTACAAATGAGCCTTGGTGTGCCTTTTATATTTCCATCACATGAGATGGATGGGCTTACAATGGGCTTGGGCTTGGGCTTGGACTTGGTTTACATTTTCTAATAAGGCTTACATGATATACTTAATAAGTACCAAGTCCATAGCCCAATATACTTAACTATTACGATACTTGTCGACTCAATAATGATCGTCACTTTTAATCCTATCAGAAGAAGAACAAGACTTTGAAAGAAGAGTTAGAGTACATGAAGAAGCATTTCCTGCAACGTAGATCGCTATACAACAAAGTCTTGAAACTTTTGAAGCAGAGTCTAGAAAAAGAAAAGGGATCACGATTAATGAGCTAAATGATGATGAATAAGACGAACCAATCATTGAACAGTTGGTCGATAAACGCAAACTGAAAAGTATAATTGTCGACACAAGAGCTGAAGAAAAGCAACTTCTCAAAGAACAAAGGAAAGCAGCACCCGAAAGCCGACTTCAGTCTTAACCTTCACCACCACCACCTATCAATCAATCAGAACATGAAGGAGCTACAAGTAGCATGATTCCTCCCATTGTGTCCACCACTTTAGAATCAGCTTCACAACCTGATGACATAGTTAAAGACACAGATTACACAGGAGACATCAATATGACTGAGATTGCTAATATAGAGGAGAATGTTGGTGGACAAGAGTACATTGCTACGGATCAGGAACATGAATACCTCATTACTCCAGAGTTTCTTGCACCAGAAGCAGAGGAACGAAGAAGAAAAGAAAATGAAGAGAAGAATGCTTTCGACACCGACATATTTCTCAAATCCTCTTCTCAGCAGACTTCGTCAGTGCAACCTCCACTTCCTCAAGACTCTCCAACAAAGGATCCGACTCCTCCTGCTTCTTCTTCAAACTCTCACAACGAGTCGTCATCCGAATCATCACTTGAGCATTCATCTCCCATACCTTCTGAAACCGCATCAAAGCAACATTCAATCAATGAACCGACTCAACCAGTTGATCTTCAGGAGCAAGTCAACAAACTTACAAACATGGTTACCAGTCTTACCAAACAAGTTGAAGATTTTCAGGAGTCAAAGCAGTTGATCGACAAGTTCTTGAACTCTAATTACACAGGATTTATTAAGACTGTCACACTAGATTATCTTACTGAAAATCTAGTTGAGATTGTCACTCCTAAAGTCGCTAACCTCATTGAACCAATCAAGGATAACTTGGATTACAGAATCAGAAGTGTCGTTAGGAAAATGTTGTCAACCACACCATTCACGCTTCACACTGCAAAAGCTTCTACGGAAACTCCAACCGTCCCTAAATTATCCTTCGATGACCTGCTTGCTCAACTCTACAACAAAGTTGCCTACAAAACCACACAGATTACTGAAGAAAAGGCACTTGTTGATTCTATATCAGCTAATTTGTCGAAAGAGTCATGCAAAGATGTTGCTGGAACCTTAAAGAGGTCAAGGAAAGATGACGACCCGGACCCGCATTCAAAGGGTAAGAAACATAAGTTTGGAACCGGTCCCTCATCTTCTCAACAACCACAAAAGGACACCACTCCTCCTGGAAATCAACAACACACCTCAGCTACCGGTCAAGGTCCAACTGAAGAGGAAGAGACATTCATGGAACCAACTGATGACTACCAAGGTCAACCTGACACCGATTACCGTGCCTCCCCTATTCCCGATTCTCCCGCTGGACCATCGTCACCATCTAAGGCTAAAGAAAAGGATGCTCCATCCAAGTCTAAGAAATCAAAGAAAAGAAGACGTCATTCATGGCTCGACAATGACGACACACCTGAGAATGACTGGTTGACAGAATTGGTACAAGCTCAACCTCCTCTCGAAGATGAAGAACCCCTTTCAGGCAACACATTACAATTCACTCAAGTCATTATGAAGGATCTTCAGATTGAGAAACTTACAAAGGAGGAGCTCGGAAGAATCAATAGGGATGCACAAGAATTCCTTAAGTCCAGATCTGGAAACAAAGTGGAATACGAGTATCACATGCAGAATATAGCTAGTGCAATGTCTGGCAAGTTTGACTGGCTAAATCCTGAAGTGAATATCGACCTCAGTTCCAAAAACCATGAAAAGCCTTATTTCACTGACTGGACTAAACCATTACCTTTGACAGGATTTCCAGATAAACCCAAGTTACCTTACAGCTTCTTCTTCAACAAAGATCTTCGTAACATCCATCTCACCCAAGAAGAAATATGCTTCCTCACTCACAATCTCAGTACCAGCCGCAAGATACGAAGTTCCTGCAATTGAAGAGTCTACTCTAGTTTTCAGCAACTCCATCGTAGCTTACGACAGAGATGCTCTACACGGGATTCAACAATGGCCAGAATGTCATCGTCTCGGTTATACTAGCAAATTAGGAAAGAAATCATTGGAAAATGTGAAGCATAAATCTCAGATCATTGCTATCTTGGAGATTCAAGAGTCGAAGCGGTTTAACTACATGTTCATGCGTGAGATTGTGGTTAAACGATAAGATGAAAAGAAGTACAAATTCTCCGAAGCAGACTTTCCAGACCTTAATCTCAATGACATCGAAGACATGTATCTCGAAAAGGTTCAAGGAAGAATGCGTGGATTCGAGAGAGAAATTCAGTAAAACTTTATGGCATCACTACTTCTATTCATCCGACGATTGATAGTTCAAGAAAGAGTGGAAGATCTTCAGCTTGGAGTGGAAAGTTACCAACAGAAGATCAATTTGACAAAGCCGCAATTCAAATTTGATGGAATCTATCAAACGTCACAGTTTACTCTCATCCAAGAATCTTCATTTGGTTTCACCTACATTAACAGAAAAAAGCTACAAAGCTTCATGATAGGCTTGTCAAAAGGTTGAATGATGATCGCCGAAAGATAGCTAAAGGGGTACAACCTAGATGGAAATCCAGCTCAAGAAGACAAGTTCGTAACTTTGTCTTGAATATTGAAGAAAGGCTATTTCGACGGGAACAGATCAGTCGACTGGAAAGCTATATCGGTGTCAGACCATGATTTCCTATCAGACTCTTCGAAAGACCCGAACCAAAGTTCACTGACTTTGATGCTCCACTTCCTGACGAAGATTAAATTGGTACATCTGGTTATTAACTTTTCAATATCAATTGTTTCATTTGATTGAATTATTTTCATTATGGCTTGTGCACACATAACAGTGCACAACCCGTTCTTGTAAAGAAAGGACCCTGAGGTACGCTTCAGTGCTTCAATCCTTATATAAGGAGCAAAGGCTTCTTACTTTTGAGTAGAATTAATCAAACATTTTATGATTTTCATAATTCTGCTCAAAAGACAAGTATTTCACCTCAATGAGTAGTCACTTGTTGAGGGGGAGCACTTGAAAAATTCATCGTTTGTAAAACCAAAAGTTCTTGTTGATATCTCCCCATAAGACTCAAAAGCATATTTTAATCAAAAGTTTATCAAAAACAACATCTCATATGCTATTTTTGAGGGGGAGAAAAAGTGATTGTGATTAAAATATGAAAGTTCTAAGTTGCTTTAAGTCAAATCTCATGCGAGCTAGACTCAGAATTGACCCAGGAATTGACGAAACATAAAAGTTAGTAATCTCGAAAACACTTATCCTCGACGGGTAATAACATCAAGTTAGTTACTAGAGCTAGTTGTCACCTAAAAGCTGACAATGGAACTATTTAACTAGCCACGTAAGCGTGTCTCGTAAAGGATTTGTCTTAGTAGAAATGTACCGTTTCAAGAAACTTTCTGTGGATTTGACCAGGCCGGGTAATAACTTCAAGCTAGTCTAACTAGTGATGTAAGCGTGTCTCGAATCGGTCAGGTTCACCGAAAGTGGATCAATTAAAAAAGTGCTTGTTCCTCCCGCATGTGCAAATTTATTAAAATACTTATGAGCACATGTGAAGGGGGAGCCGTTTAAAAGTAAACACAAAACTCTCAAAGTGTTAAAAAAAATGTTTGATAATCACAAACACTTTGAGAGATTTTCAATCAAAGGTTTCTTGGCTATTGTCTGATAATCATGGAGTTATAAGGTGATTAAGATTGGAAATACAGTCCTATGATCCGCCAGAGCCGGAGGGATCTACCCAAGGACATCACCATTAGATAGAATTAGAAGTCCTTTGGTATGATACGATAAAAGGAGAAAAGAATGAAAGGAGAAAGAAGGAGTCGAAGAATTAAAAAGAAAAGTAAAGAAAAGGGTGAAAAGAAATAGCCCTCCATATGTTCAACCTTAGGGCAGACACCGGGTTCAACTCATATGCTACTGGTTGTTACTAAGGTGACACCGGTATTGAAGACAAAGACGTCATGGACCCAGTGACGCACTGCACTAAACCTTCTTAACCACTCAAGTTATCTTAAAAGAGCTTGTTTCATTCTCACGGGGAACCGATGTAATCTATCGACTCATCTCTTAGAGATGGTTGATATTGAAGCAGGAGACCCCTCCCTAGTCTCCGCATAGGAAACCTAAGTGTGCACTTTTTGAGTCTAGAGCCATGAGATACATGAAAGATCTCTTAGGAACACTTAGTATTTCTACAACTGGTGTTCTACATCAATGGACACTAGCTGTAAATTATCGAGTCCTTCGCAGATCTTAGCAATCTGCCGAGAACGTTTATGAGAGAATTTACATAAGTATTTCTCAATGACTGAACGGAAATCCTGCCAGGGTCAACGTCAAACAGCCCTGACAGCAGGTCACTTTGGTAACTCCTTGCGAGTTACGCTTAGTGTTTGCGGTGGTTTCTTAGCGGTCTACAGTCGTGGAGTGATCCCCAGTGACTCACCCAGTCATTGAGCTACTTAGTAGGTCTTGTAAGCTCCCTCGGGAGTATCTGATATGGGAACGGCCTTGATAAGGGTTAGAAGGAGTCTTCACACTATGCTGTTGACGAGAATTAATCGTGAGAAGGCTTTCATCGAGAATTAATCGTGAAAACATCTCCCCTCCTGATTTCAGTGATGCTTTGCAACTACAACCATTGGAACCATTTGTAGAGGTATATACAAGTTTAATTACCACATTTATTTATGTAATACCGTTGTTTGCCATTTACAATTTCTCAATTGCATTTTAAGTACAGTAGTTCAGATTTGTGTTTGTATATTATTTGTTCTCACTTGCATTTTTTTCATGTTTTATCATAAGGCCTCCACGTATTTAAAAACATTTATAAATGTCTGGTTTAGAAGTCTCAGGGAGACATTAGGTCAAGTTTGTATGATCTGTTCTTGGTTTGAGCAAAAGGATCATTGTAAGTATACAATTCAGTTTTAAGTATCAAACTTTCATATTTTATAATTGGTAGCTATATTTGTTCCTTGTTGTTGGAAACTACTTATGTATGCTCATCTCAGGTTAGAGTAAGTTTAAAATTATGTTTCATGATTTAGAGTGTAGGATTGCTTCTTTAATCACCATAACAGTTAACATAAGGGGTGTTTGGAATTACTTTGATTTGCTAGTAGTTGTTATTTGTAGGAGTTTAGGTTTATTTGTTCAGTGTTCCTAGACTCCAATTAGCTCAGAAAAGCTATTGCCTTGGACACTTTTATAGGAAAAGTCAAAATTGCATACAAATCCCCACATCAACTTAACTATTGAAATTTTGGGGAGTCAAAACCTTTAAATTGAATCAAAAGTAGTTTATGGTGGTTAATTTAGGGTCATTTAGGGATAGCATAACTTATTCAATCAGCTAGGATGAATCAAATCTCAAATTAGTCAACTTTACTCAAAATTCTAAAAAGTCAAAATTCACCATTTGTGCAGAAAACCCAATTTTGTGGGAATTTTAGTGATTTTTCTGTAAGGATTCAGACCTTGACCTTTTTACATGATATAATCCCCCACCTCAACTTTAGGAATCAGCTTTGTTCTTATTTTTTATATTTTTATTTCTTGCTTATTTGCTAGCTTAAAGTGGGCTGCAGGGCAAAGGGTTGCCCTGCAACACAGACCTTGACCAAAACACCAATTTTCAATTGCATCTCCTGGCTTCCATAGTGGAGCCTACACCCTGAATCTTGGCTTATTGGAAAGCCAATAAGCCAAGCTTTAAGGAACAGTGCTTATTTGCTAGATTAGATCTTGTTTCATACGGCTGCATGCTCCATTTTGTTTGTCCCATTCTGAGTGCATGCTGAGCACGCAGATTTTGTATCAAATTTCCATGCCCTCCCCTACCTTCAATAATGGGTCCCAGAGTGTCAGTTGAGGATTCTTGGAAATCGCAAATTATGTCATCATTTCATCATTAGTATCGTAATGTGATATTTATGTATCTATTTTCAGAACCTGGTAAGATATGCGAGGGGGAGGAAACATAAAAGCAATTGTATTGTACTGCCTTCGATTAAAAAATTTGTTGAGAACGGCATTGATATTAAGTTCATTTTCCATTGGGGTAATGAAGACACGTTTGCTGATATCCGTTTGTGGAAATCTCTATTAGCTTTAGATGAGTGCAGCGATGGATGGCTTCAGGACGAGGTACATAAATTTTGTATGTACATTGTTTGATAAGGTATTCACTGTAGATGGCTTATTGACACCTCTATTTAAAAAACAGCACATAGACGTATGGGTTGACTTGATGTGGACATTCCGACCACCTGATGCTGATTGGGCAATTGCCGGTTCTTTTTTCAGTCCACATGTCATGGACAATAACATACGAAGCTATTGGGCGATGGTTGTAAATATCCAGTGCCTTGGTCTGATGTGGAAAAGGTCTTAATAATTTTATGTTTTTAGCATTTTTTTTATTTCTAATTTTATTTCCTTTATTCCTACTATTGTAAACTGTTTTAATGCTAAAATGTAGGTTCTATTTCCAATTAATGAGCCCAGTTCTCACTGGGCGATGGGGGAGCTTCATATACGTACACGTGTTATAACACTATACGACACGCTTCCTAAATATTCTAAAAGAAGAGAATGGTGGAAGAAGACCATGCCACAGGCATTTGCAAATAATTTTGCAAATTATCTTAAAGAGCAAGGAGTCTTGGAGGCAAAAGGAATAGATGTTGACGGTTATGAGATAACCTGGAAAGACTGCAAGGATGTCCCGAAACAAGGATGTTTATACGGTGACTGCGGAGTATGGGTATGTATAATCCTTTATCGGTTGGCCAACAATATGTCATTAGAAATGGCCAACCCAACACTAGCAGCTATAGCCTATTGTGAGCGAATGGCGGATTACTTCTAGAAATACAAGGTGCAATATTCCCCATAGTAAATTGGTAGGATATGAATGTAACATGATATTATTGTGGATAATGTGGAGGTTGTTTAGTTATTTAATGGTAGATTACCAATTATTATCATATAACTTACCAACTAGTTGTTTATTTCCAAAAGCATACATATCATAACATTGAAAACATGACTGAGTTCATGAGAATCATTAAACCTACTCTAACAAACACAACATAATGAAAAGGATTACAACTACCAAACCTAACATTAACATAATTATTTCATGAACTTTTGTCTTAGCCTTCACTTTCTTCATCTCTTATTCTAACATGTCAATCAGTTGTATTGAATCTTCCGAGTTCGCCACAAAACATCCCTATTGATTTATTAGTGCGTTTTTCCCTTCATGCTCTCGCCAAAACAAGTCTTTGTAGTATTGTGACGGGATCTCGGGGTCTAAAAAACCATAAACCTTACATATATTCGCAGGACATGCTTTGTACCTTCTTCCTGGGTTTTTTTGTGACCAAGAAACTTTGACAGGTAGTGGATAAGGAGGCCGATAGTTGCAATGCGTCATGTTAGCGACATCTTGGAATTGGTACTGATTCCTATGGTATGACCTACTAGAAGAGGAAGATGAATTCATGAATGCTTTTCCTGAATAGTTTTCTTTCAATTTTGGGAAATCTGGGAAAGTACTTATATTCACAAAGAAATATCCTTAAATACAAAGTACATGATATGGTCGATCATAGTAAATGAACAAGTACAAACGGTAGCTGATTCAATTACCCTTTTTTGGGCGACCTACTAGAGTATTATCATGCCATTTCACATAAACATTCCTTACAAGTTCAGTCACTAGATTTAAAAGCAATGTTACCAAATCTTTCCACCACGACTTCATATCCAACGACGTGTTTTGAAGATGCTTTTGTCCATATCTAAAAAAAATTAAAAAAAAGAAAAAAAAAACAATATTAGATTAGTGGATGACTGATATTAGAGAAGTATATGAATGATATTAATATACAAGTACATAAAGTTGGTTACTTGGGCGACTTGGAGTACAGTTGACTTGTATTAATGAACATGTACCAGTTAGGCTAAAAAGTACAATTTTCGTAAATGTACAAGTACATAAGGTGGGTAATCTGGGCGACTTGAAAGTTGACCAATTTTATGGTCTTTGGGCAACTTTGTAACTAGACACATTTAAGTACAATGACATAAATGAACAAGTACAGAATGGGGTTTCCTAAGCTTTAATTCCCTAATGTTCTAATGTTTATTGATAACTAAATAAAAACTGAATGCATTAGCAAATAGTTCATGTTTGTTTTCTGGAAATTATAAAAAAAAGTAAAAATGAGTAATGAAGACACGTCTAGGTTTAAGGTGGTTTTAGTACATCCAGGGTCAAAGCATGCTGTTAAACTACCTAAAGACATTAGTTACAATAACCTTGTGGCATACATCAAGAAAAAGGTGGACGCTGCCAAGGTGATAGGAACTTGTGATGTAAGGTTGTTTTACAAGGATGGTTCCATGTCATTGGACATTGTTAACGATGATGATGTCCAATACTTCATACATGATGTTTGTTCTAAAAACGACCAGACTCAGAAATTATTCATATCAATCACGGAACAACCAACGGAGGTAAAATCATCTTATGCTTCTAATAATATATCATTCGATCTTAATGTTCCGTTGTTACCTGTACAATTACATCATCCCACCCAAAAAGTTGAAGATTTTTCATTTCACACCAAACCTGATTCGGTTCCGATATGGCAAAAGAACTCATTTCGAAATATTCCCATTCCACCCAAGGCCCCGACTCCAATTATTAAAAAAATCCAGCCTCATATAAAATCATTTACAAGCGATACTAGATTTTACAAGTTTTGGGAATTTTATAATAAGCAAGAATGCATGTTTGCTATAGGCAAGAAATCATTACTTGAAAGTTTTGAATATGTAGTTATTAAATCTGAAAGCATGAGGTACAACATGAAATGCAGAAAAGATGGTTGCCCCTGGTCTATATACACTCGCAAAATAAAAGTGGGTAATAAATTCTATGTATCCACCATAAATGACGTGCACACATGTTCACGAACTAAACTATGTCCTAATCATCGTAATGCTACAATGAAATTATTAAGTCATTTACTTTACGAAAAAATGAAAGATAATAGCAGAACATACAATGTGAGGGATATACAAAAAGATATTAAGGTTGATTGGAAAGTAGACCTTTCTTACAAACGAATATGGGGCGGAAGGAATTTAATGTTTGAGTTGTTAAACGGGACACCTGAGTATTCGTTTGAGCAGCTTCCGTATTATTGTCACAATTTAAGGATAGCAAACAAGGGGACGGTAACACACATTGAAACAGACGATGCAGGAAGATTTAAGTCGGTGTTTATAGTATTTGGTGTTGCGGTAAGAGTTGCTTTTATATAGAATATAAAGTTAAATATTTATATACTTTTTAATAATTTAGTTTAAAGTTTGTTCCTTTTACATTAATCGAAACTAATACATGGTTACTCATTTAGGTTCGGAGTTTCATAGCCTTCATGCGGCCGTTGTTGATTATTGATGCGGCGCATCTTAAAGGAAAATACAAAGGTACCAACTTGCTTGCTGTTGGTATGGATGGTAACAACCAAATCATACCAATTGCTACAGGTGTGGCACAAGGAGAGACAGGTGAAGCATGGACAGTATTTTTGACCAAGTTGTAAGAGAGCATCGGTGTAGTTCCTGGCTTGGCAATTATTTCTGACAGACATCAATCGATTATCCAAGCGTGTAATAAAGTTTTCCCATATTGCTTTCATGGCAATTGTTGCCGTCACTTGCAAATGAATTGCAATTTGAGCAGCGATAGGGATAAGTATATATATTGGAAGGTGTGCAAATCTTATACGGTCGAATACTTTCACAAAGCAATCGAAGAGCTTCGCGCTGTTAGAACGGAAGCGGTAAAAAAACTGGAAGAAGCAGGTTTTGAAAAGTGGTCACGGGCATATTGTGAAGGAAATAAATATAATTACTTGACGTCTAACAATGCGGAATCAATTAAAAGTTTAACGAGACTAGTTCGAAAGGTTCCAATAACACATCTCATGGAGTATTACAAAAAGTTGTTACAAAACTGGTATTTTGAACAACGAGAAAAATATCAAGGTAAATATTTGGTGTTTCTATAATCTGAATTACTAATAAAATAATTTTTGCATGGTACATTTTTTTACAGTGAAATAATCAGAATTTTTTTTCTTTATAATTATGTAGACACACCAGAATTTGAACTTGGAGAATGGGCAGCAGCAAAGGTGCAAGACAGAATGCTAAAGAGTGCTAACTGGGAAGTTAGAGGCATTGCCATGTGTGTTGTGTACCAAGTGTTAGACACTTATAATTCTCATATAGTCGATTTCATAAAAAGAGAATGCACTTGCAAGTATGTATTACAAACATGTTTATTATATATACAAGTTGATTACATTTTAATATTTTTTCTTTCTGGCTTGCATATATGTAATTTCATGCAATTTCAGGCAATGGCAACTTTCGGGTATACCGTGTGGTCATGTGTGCCCCGTGTGTAGGGCAGCAGCTTTGACCGACTGTAACCAATGGGCGCTACCGTGGTTCACAAAAACCAACCTTAAAGGCACATACAATGAACTGGTCTTTCCACTCGAAGATGAAGCCGATTGGGTTAATCCCGGTAACCTGCAAAAGGTTTTGCCTCCGGTAATGGTTAAACGACAATCGGGAAGACCAAAAAACAAAGACCGTATTCGATCAAAAAATGAAGAACCGAAAGAAAATAAGTGTGGCGGGTGTGGCAACAAAGGCCACACACGTGAATCATGTATGCAACCATTGCCAAGAATAGAGGTAAGTTTGTAACATGACAGAAATTTATATATATATATATATATATATATATATATATATATATATATATATATATATATATATATATATATATATATATATTTTGCTGGTGCATTTTGGTCATAAAGTTAGTATGTGTGCAGCAAAGTACAACCACCAAAAGAGCATCAAACAAGGGAAAATCAGTGTTGCAGGAACCTGTAATAGAACAGGCGAGTAGAAACGTGTTGTTGGATATGAGTGGAAATCGCAAACGTAAGACAGGTACTGAAAGAGAGGCAATAGTCGAACCGATAACAGATGTGTACGAGGACTATTCCAAGAGTCGTAGCAAATCCTTCCGGGTTCTGAACCTCAAGTATGGGGTCATTGTTAGGATTGAAACCAATTAATTTCAATTTACAAGGAGTGGGAATGTTAAGTAGACACTGAAAAGATGCAATGCTTCCACCAACAATTGTTATCAGCTAAATCACGAAAATGCAGTAGTCATCATAAATTATGTTTCCAGCAAGAACAATGTTGTCTCTTAAGTTAGAAACAAAGAATGGTTTGGGAAGATTCACTAACAACTCGTCCGGTATGTATAACTCTTGGAAACAGTGGGTAACCAAGTCGAACGACACCATCATGTAGTTTTTGTATATGCTACCATCATTAGAATAAAACTTCTCATATCCACACCAGAAGATATGGCCACCAACGACACATTGACTTGCCTTTTTTAGTCTAATTGACTGACGAGGCAAAATTTGACTTTCTAAAGTTTTCCATTCTCTAGAAGAAAATGAGAAAAGCAAGACAGACCATTCATGTTCATGAGGATTGAAAGGATATGAAATCTTTAGAAAAATTAGGTCAAGGTTGTCAGGCCTTACCCCAAAAGCCAATAGTCGCTTTTTAAATTCTTGGGATTGTGTGGCATAAGGCACATATGCTGTAACCGACCTTCTGATCGATGGGTTCCACACAACAGCCAAGAAGTCAGATACAATCGGACCATAAGAAAAACCCAATACTCCATGGTAGTAACCAACAGGTATCATATCAGAAAAGACAGGTTTGTAGGCACATTTGTGCGAGATAAATTTTGATCTAAAAAACACATGTACCCTTTATACCTTTGCCGATAGCACAACACAAGAGATGGAACATTTGGAACCTTTACACCGTAACTAGCTGTGAAGTGCAAAGTGTCTATATGAGCCTTCCAACTCTTGGATACAGTTCGACATTGAAGTAGTTGCTTGACAGGAAGCCTTCTAACAATGTTCATCTAAACTTCAACCAGAATGTTATCAGACATGATGGAAATTTTGGGCTGGTGAAAGAAAGTTTTTGGCTGGTGTGGTTGTAGAACAATATGGAGAGGAAGAGTATATATATTACAAATACATTTACTACAAACCTAACCACATAAAGCTAACTTATTGTGGATTTGTACTTAATTGTACTTGTGAGAAATATTTTAAGACTAAATTTACACATTTAGGGGTTGACTTTGTTGACAAGAAGGTTATATGTACTTAAAAGCCTATGTAATTTATGGTTTTTGTACTTAAGTTATAGTTTCAAAGAGTATTTTTATCACATGGTATTTTTAGCAAATGTATTTTCAGCACATGTATATTAATAACAATGTATTTTTAGCAAATGTATTTTTAGGGCATATAGAGGTTGATCTTTAAGAACAAGTATTTTTAGAAAAATTATTAATTACCTGTAAACATGCACGTATATTCACATACCAAGGAGGCTGCTCATGTTCATCGTTAGAACCCCTATTTTTTTCTTGCTGATAAGCACTGTCATAAAACGTTACAATCCCTGTCCTGATTTCGAACTGTGCTAGAAACCAATGTTTTTCTTTTTCGTTGATAGGCATAAAAACCTGCTCAACATCGGCCCATGAAATTTGGTACTTATCTCCATTAGCATACCATATTGGGATTGAATCTTGCAAGAGTAGTTGAACAAAGTATCCAGTAACCATAGCCCAATCTGCGTCGTCAGGTATGAAGTGCAGCATGTACTCGACCCATAGGTCAATATGCTGTCAACATAACCGCAAAACATAGTTCATGAGACAACCAGAAGAAATGAAAAACTATTGATGTACATAAACTAACAGTAATTTGGTTAACATTTACCTCATCCATGAGCCATCCTTTTTTCCACGAATCTAAACAAACTAAGGTTTCCCAAAACCTCTGATCCACACATACTGGCTCCTTTGACCATGGAAAGATACAACGTAGGGGACCTGGCTTTCCAATGAATTCCTCGTACTCATTATAAATATTTACTTTGTCGATAGCTTTGTTCGAGCAAGCAAGATTCTACAAACACATGGTCGCTATATTAGGAAAAATAACATTACATGTTACTTGTATGATGATTTAAAAAATTAAAATAAGTTCATACCTCCACCCAAGGTTTAACATCTTTTAAAAAGCGAGTCATATCTGGATCCCGACATCCAATAGGAGGTGTTCGTTTTTTTTTCAGCTTCTAAGAAATTTGGGGACCAGTAATACGATGACTTTGAACCATCTTTCTGAGTTCTCTTTTCGGGTTTAGCTTGGTCTGCCTTTGCCCTTTTCCAGTGTTCTGATTTATAAAATGCAAAAAAACTTTGATTTCTCTCCTTAGCTTCATTCAACAACTTTTCTCTTTACACCCTGCGTTCAATCTCCTGTAGCAACGCGTTCATAAACAACTTTTCCTTAGCTTTTAAATCTTCAACCTTCCACCTTTCTTCCTCTTGATTCCTCAACATTAATTCCTCTTGTAAAAGATACTCCTGACAAAAAAATTGTATGTGCTGATAAAGGGTAAAAACGTATGTGCTCATATTACTGGGACAAGCACATTACTTGTACAATATCATCATCAGAGTCGACATCTATCAGGGCTGAACAACTATTAGAAATAAGAGTGTCAACCGTTCAAAAGAATTCACGATTCAGTTGTTCTCGGAATTGAGGGCTTAGATGAGAAAATGATCGGCTAAAGTCCAATGTCTCCTGTATATGGTTACCCGAATAAATAAAACGAGGAATTGTTTAAGAAAAAAGGAAAATTAAGCTATCAGAAAACAAAATGATACCCGATATCCGCAAGTTCGTTCGCATGCAAGAACCTACAAAGTATATTTAAAAACATATAATTAGACATTCATTTGTAACATGCATTATATTACTTTATAGTGCAAATCACCTGAATAATAGACTCAAGCTTAAAAACCCGAGAATTCAACTCCTGAATTACACGATCCTTAAGGCCGATTTCTGTAATAAGACTACTGGCATCAATCCTAGGAACAAGTGGTAAATACTGTATTTCTGTCCTCCTACGTTTCCGGGCTGCTTCCAACTTCTGTAAAAACACATCGTATTCATCCGGTGCTCTTCGTTTACGAGTCTTTGGTATGTACCTCATCATAAACTCCTGAGATTGGATATACCAATCGGACTACTGCTCCAATAATGTGGCTTTCAAACCAAAATGTATTTTTGAGTCCTAAAAATATCATCAAGCCGAGAAAATAAAAGCAAGCAAGATTAATGGAACCTAAAAGATTTCAAAGACCAACATATATAAAAGTTTACCTTGCCAAATAGTAATCCATAATCCGATTTTGTAAAAACTTCTTTCTTTGACCAGGCTACACCCCTTGGTACGATATCTGGGACTTTCTTCCACCAATTATTGCTTCTTTCAAACGACTCAAGAATCCATATCTATGAAATTAAATACTATGTTAGTCTATCACATATAATCAAAAAAATGAAAACTCATACGATCATAAGAAATAAAGAAAAAAATAACCTTGAAAGCCCAAACAAATCCAGATAGTGTATACGTTGGAACATACTTACGAGATGCTTCTAGGCCTTTAAGGTGTTTCCACCTATGTTTGGATATGACATTCAGTAGCTGGTTGTACAATTGCCTCCAAATGTGCTCCCCCCCCCCCCCCCCCCCCCATGGAAACGAATTCCATGTTTCATGGTCTTCAACCAAACGTAGGAGTTTATCATCCACTTGTTCATCCAACAACCGACCCATAAAAACGACCTCTAACGCTAACAGTGGAGACACACGGACTGCGTCTTCATCAGAAAAAGTACCGAATAACTCTTCATCCTCAATAACACCAATAAGATCTAAGTTTGAAAGTTTTTCCCCCTGTTTTTTGGGAAATACCCTAGCCTTAAATTTTATATCCCCTGAACTATATAACTGAGGCCTAACAAACTTACCAAAACGAAACCCTGTGATCAGACAAAACTCGGGACGACCAAAATGTAGACTACGACCGTCGACATGATATATGAGGGGCATGTCAAAGTGTGCATCATCTACATAACCTTGTTTTTGTAGTATATAATCTAACATATGTGATTCATGGTCAAAAAAGAAAATATCCAACCATCGTCCAAAACATGTAGACCTAAATAAATTCCGCCATTTTTCATTCAACTTTTCTCTAATTAAGGAAAAGTATTTCAGTTTACTCATTACAATGACTTTTGCTTCATATTCCTTTTAAGAAAAAAAAATAAATAAAACCATCTTAGACTGTAAGTAACAGGAATATGATACAAATGTTCAAATAAATACAATAAAAAAAACAAGCTATAAACTAAATTTTTTTAATTAACACGTAACACAATACTTATAACATACTTACCTATTTAAATTTTGTTATACAATATGATACAAATGTTCAGTCTACAATAGAGTGTAAGTAACAGGAATCGTCTAGAATGAGATAATGAAGGACCATGGCATGCCGTGAACAATACACGGTATCATTATCGCAATCAACACGTTTCAATTATAAGGGCAGATAGCACATGTGTTCCATTCCTTTGTTATTTTGGCACCATATAATACCCTTTGTGAGCTTGATCTTTACCACATGCTTTGGCTATTTAAGAGCGAAAACATGTGACTATTGATCCCACCCACAAAGGGTACTAGACGGTGTTCAAATTAACCAATGTAACCCGTCTACAACGTTACATACATCTCCCCCTGATAATTGAGCATGTTCTTACGAAACATTTGTATAGACATTGTTTGATATAGCTCACTTAAATGTCCATAACATACATATTAATTATGTATATTCAAATACATTACATGAGCATCGTGCATGAATGAAATCCACAAATAAGTCTGTTTAGATTATGAATCTATAAATTTTTAATTTCAACTGAGACATGTGATCACAATAATCAATTTATTTCAATTAAGAGAATCTGCATTTGATTATCAGCATCATATGACTTTCAATTAACAGACTTTTACTCTCATTAAGAGAACACCTATTTTTATTGTTTACTTAACCTATTAGGAACTAATGTGACTTATGTAACCAAATTGTAACACAGAAAAACAGCTAAAACTACAGGGAACACACCTGTTCCAAACACTCCCTAATGTGGACCTGTTTTGTGATTAAAGAAGCAATCCTACAATCTAAATCATGAAACTGAATTTTAAATTCACATTATCATCAAACAAGCATAAGTGAACTAAAATAAGCAATAAACAACAATTATGGCTACTTAAAACAGATTATGCAAAAATCAAATGGAAGAAGATCTTACAAATGGTCCAAGGCTTATACCCAAGAAATCAAAATGTAGACTTTCGCTTAACAGACTCTTACTCTCATATAACCAGACGTCACCTTTTCTCACATACTCACTTTTTATGTTAATTTCCAAAATTATTCAAACTCTAAAACACCTACAATTGTTAATTTCCATCTTATTAGATGTTTTGGCTAAGAAAGTATTTCAATAAGGGAAACTTAGCATATGAATAAGGAAACTTAGCCTATGAATCACAGAACAAGTAAATATACCTAACCGTAAATAGAACACGAAACAACTTACCCTATAAAACATGGTTTTTTAAAAACTTAGATCTGCTGGTCTCTAACTTGGGCGGATGGGGTGTATATGGAAAACTAATGTTAAATCTGCTGGTGTCTAACTTGGGCTTCGAACTAATGTTAGATCTGCTGGTGGTGGTAGTGCCTACTCTTCGATATGTTTGTGTGTGTGAGGTGGAGGTGATGTCGTTTGGAACATGATGAAGTATTGTAAAAGTGTGTGTGGTAATGGTGAAGTATCATTTGAGGATAAGAAGTATTAGTATATAGTATAAGTGTGTGTGGTAATGGTAAGTGTATAAGTAAATAAAAAGTATAAAGTTATTAATGTTTTATAAAAAGTTATAAAATAAAATACATGTACTTTGGTAAATAAAGTATTGTAAAAGTGTACTCTATACCTACCAAGTCGCCCAAGAATAAAGATAAGTGGGACCCTATCGCCCAAGTTTATTGTACTATTAATTAATAAAAAAAGACCATAAATTTTCGAAAAAAGACAAAATAATCAGGTCGCCCAAGAAATGTGGGTCCCAGTCGCCCAAGAACTACACTTTGATAGTTATACCATGAAGGTACAAGATGGGACCATGTATAGGGACACATGTCACTATATTATACTATCCGCCTAAATTTTAGAGGCGACCTTCTCCCCTTTGGGTATTTTGAGAAAACAAGATTTTGTGGGGGATTTAGAGTGGAGGACTTGTACGGATGGGGTGTTTATGGAATTTTCCCTTGTTATAATTTCATAAACCAAATGGACCCTTGTTATTATTAACCTAAAAATCGAAATCCAAAACAAACACCAGCCCATCCTTTCCCAGGCCCAACTCCCTCAAGCCCATAAAACACCCTTTTTATACAAAACCAGGGTCAAACGGTCAAACCCGTCACCCTTTTCCCTCCATACCACCTCCTCACCCCAAAACCACCTCTGCAAAACCACCACCACTTTCCAGTCACTTCCCACCGCCCACTCCACCACTTTCACCTAAAAAAACAAGCCACAATAAATGCTCTCCCCCCTTCTCACGCAAACAGTCCCAACTGTAATATCTCATTTTAGCGCAAAAATTATGTGGACGGCTAGGATTGAGTTTGAAGGATCCAAGGGTTGTGGGAAATGCTCAAAATACTCCAAGGAGCCCTAATGTGGCCTATAAAAGGAAGGAGACACAGAGTTGAAGCTTATCTAGAGTAATTTAGCTAATGTAGTGTCAAATAGTTAGTTTCTTAAATTCCAGTGTAATTTAAAGCTTTCAAGTTGTATTTCTAGTGATCTCAGTATACTTCAAACCTTTTCTAATAATCAATTTCAGTATTATCTTGGTGAATTCAGTTTATGCATTTTCAAATTCAAAATTCTCATTTTAGCTTAAGTTGTTTGTAGTTGATGTTATGGACTCTTAGGTTAACATAAGCTCCGTATGAAGCTTCCTAAAGCTTTTAGAAACCTTAAAAATCAGTCTAGTAGAAAAACACAAAAATACAAAAAAATAGAAAAAATACATTGAAAAATAAAAAATCAAGAAAGAAGAAAGAAGAAGCTGGAGCAAAGTAAATATTGGATGGCTGTGGGTTAGAGGCTTTGTGGAAAGCCATTAGGAGTGATATGTGGTCCTGGTTCTTGGTGTTTAGCTGGAGTGCAAGTTGTAAGCCAATTCCTTCAAATTTTGCTATTTACTGTAGCATTGCTTGTTATTGCTTAACTCTATGTTCTTTATGCTTATTTAGTGTACTTTGGTTATATTGTTGCTTAAAATTACCTAGTTGTTCATTGTATTTCATTGTTTTCTTTAAATTTCTCTTTCACTGCGAAAATAGCATAGTAGTGATTACTGAGTGTTTGCTTTTATTGTTGATACTTTTGTGCTCAAATAAGTTCACATCATCATTATATGTCATTTGGAATCAAGTTTATGTTTTAAAATAGTCCTTTGCCTCAAAAATCTCATATCACAATTTTTTAAGGGGTGTTTGGTTTTGCTGAATCACTGAACTCTCAGTGTGTTTTTGTTGTTTTTTGTGTTTGAAACTTGTCACAATAGGCTGCTATAGAACACTTGAACCATAAAAACTATGTGGTCTTTGATAAAAAGTCAAAATCTCTTTGTAATCCTCATTGTTGCTTAACTGTTAAAGATTAGGTTTCAAGTTCTCATCATTTAGTTGCATTCGTTGTTAGTATAGCATAATTTAGTATCATAACAAGTTAGTACATCATTATCAGGCATCCAGGGTAGATCTAATCTCACCAAAGTCAACCTTTTGCAAAATCTCAAAAGTCAAAATTGCATACTATGGCAGAATACCCATTTTAGCATGAATTTTCCTGATTTATGTATTTGAAATTGAGCCCCAAGCTTTTTCACCAATTAAAGTTCATCAGCTTAGCTATAGGAATCCATCCGAGGCTTATTTTTAAGATTTTTCTTTGTGGCTTATTCAAGTCCTTATTTAAGGCTGCAGGCTGAGCACCCTCCCCTGTACACAGGGTCCTTAACTTTTTTCATTGGCTTGTAGCTTGTTCCATTTTGCATATTAGCTTGTGTAATTTAGTGTTTTGTAAAGCCCTTCTGGCTGGCTTGCTATATGTATGCTTGTTTTCCATTATCTGCTTATTTGGACTGCTCATCATGATCTCAAAGTTTTCTCAAAACAACTCCCTGCACTGTGTCATCAGTGTAGGTGAGCCTTTTTCATAAGCTCTTAACAAGCTCTCTTGTGGACTTCAGCTTAAGTGTTTTGGCTTTTTGTGAAGCTTATCCACCAATCTCAAAGTATCAGGGTTTGATTTGCTTTTTCAAGCATATTTTATAGGCCTGCTATTAGTTATTTGTTTGTCCCATTTCCACTGTATTCACTGGTATACCAGTGAATTTAAGCTTTATCATAAGCTCTCACAAGGCTTATTAGTGAGCCATTGTGTCTGCTTATTGGCTCATTTGAGAGGCCTCCAGTCGAACTTGAGGGTTCATCCTTTGTTTTGGACCCCTGGACCCACTAGTGGTCCCCACAGAGGGCTGCAGGTTGACTCTTTTGGCCTTTGTGGCCTCTCAAATAAGCTAATTGCTTATTTGTTGAGTGTAGCTTATTGTGTGTGCTTATTTAGTTCCCCTATGCTTATTTCTAGTTATTATCATTAGTAGTTGGCTTATTTTGTTCTGTGATACATTAGTGTAGCTTTTAAATCACTTATTCAAAAGCAAAAAGTCCTAATAAGCCTTAAATCTCATTCTGCCAAACTCATAAGCTCTCCAAGTACTTATTTTTGAGTTCCACATAATCCACCTTCACAAAAGTTGCTTTATTTTAGTGGTAAAATAGTTTTGTAATAGAAAATCCAGAAAAAGACAAAATTAAATTAAGTGATAGCTTCTATTTAAGCCAATTGACTTATTTTCTGCTTTTTCAAAAAGAATTTTCCATTTTTATATTTTTCATAAGTTCCTGACATCTTGTAGTATTTCTAGTAATTTTCTCATATTTTTATCTTTTCATTTAGTATTTATTATAATTAATATTAGTTTAAATAATAATTAAGTAATATTACTTAATTAAATAGTTTTATTAATTTTTATTTAACAACAATACTTTTTTATATTTTTCTTAGGTTTTATTAATCATAAAGTATTTTAAAAAAATTAGTTTCACAATTGTTACTGTTCATTTTCTATTTATCTTAGTTAGTTTAGTTTAATTAGTTTTTAATTAATAAATAAGTAAATAATTGGTAAAATAGTTTAATAATAATTTTTATAAACTTTTAATAATTGTTTAGGATTCCTGTGAAGGTTAATTAGTTTTATAAAATATTTCTTAATTTTCTAAGTCATTTGTAGTATTATTAGTAATTTAACTTAGTTAATTAATATCTAATTAGTAATTAATTAATATTAAATTCAGAAAAAGACAAAAAGAAATATTTTTTAGTTTTTATATTATTTTTAAGTTATTTCAGAATTTTAAAAATAAATTTTCATTTTCTTAGTTTTAATTTAATTTTATATTACATTTAGTATAAGTTCAATATTAATAACAAGTAATTAAATAGTTTTAATTAATAATAAATAATAAAATAATCAAAAAAATAATTTTCTTTTTAATTTAATTTTCCTTTAATATTAATTTTGTAAAAGTTTCATTTTCACCATCTGTAGTTTATTTTAGCTTAAAACTCACATTTTTCTCTGTCTGTAGACGTTTCTGACTTTTAATTTGTTTACGTTTGATTATATCTGTAATTCTGTAATTGTTAATGTTGTTTCATTATCTTAATACCAAGCAATCATTAGTGTAAATCAATCCAAATCTTTATCTGTTCCTATTCCCTAACCACTGATTCCCATAAACGTTTCCAAAAGCACAATTTCAATCTCGTTGGTACTTAACGACTCGGGGATTTCCCTATACTTCCACGGATTATATATCTTGCACTTTCTCTAAGTTTTGACCTGTTGACCACACCTGGTTGACTGGTTAGTTTGGGAGGAGTCAAATTTTGGCGCCGCTGCCGGGGAGGTTGTAGCGTGTTTCAAAACGTTTTAGGTTTAGTGATTTTTCAAAATCCTCCTTGTACAAATTTCACCACTTTGTAAAAAATTTTGTAAAAATCTCAATTATATCAGAAAAAAAAAGTTCATTAACACTTTTCCTAAAGTGTTAAAAACACCAAAAAAATTATAAAGAACAAAACAAATTGTGAAGTTAAATTACTTCGGCTTCTTTAAGATTACAACCTACACAGGTGGAATACGGAAGTTCTGACATTAAATTGCAAACTGAAGAGAGATCCATTCTTCTCTCCCGCCACCCTGCGAGCAATTTTAAAGAAAACGATTTCAGTTAATCGATACCAAAAATATTTTTCAAAAGTTTTTTCAGCCAAAAAAAAATAAAAAATAAAAAATAAAAAAATAAAAAAATAAAAAAATTCCTCTTTTCTTGTGAATAATAATTACATAAAATAAACCGTTGCAAACCAAGGTAGAACACCTACCATTGGTTTAAGTTTATTGTGGTTTTGCCTCGACTTGTTTTGATTGATTTTGTCCTTAGTGCATGCGCACTCGTTCTTCTAGGTCTACGAGCCCATTACGTGAGCTTGTGAGAATTCCTAGAAGACATCGTAGACGTTCAGCACCAACAGTCGAATCTGAGATCCGTACTTCCAAATCTACTGTCATCATGGCGGAACACCGCCCCATGTGTGAGCTTCTCCAAGCACCCATCGAGGGTTACGGAGATGCTATTGTTGTTCCAGCCATCGTGGCTGATAATTTTGAGCTCAAAATCAGGTTACTGAATCTGATAACTTCAAGTCAATTCTATGGTTTTGAGAGGGACGATCCTCATGCTCATATTCAATGGTTTAACAAGATCACGTCAACCATCAAATACAAAAATGTCCCATCTGAAGCAATCAAACTTCTTCTCTTCCCATTTTCTCTCGAGGGCCAAGCCCGGATTTGGCTTGAAAAACAACCCCCTCGATCAATTGAGACATGGGAAGTTTTGGTAAAAAAGTTTGTGAATGAATTCTTCCCACCTTCAAAGACCACGAGTCTTAAAAACGAAATCACCAAATTCACGCAAAAACATGATGAATCATTTGGTGAAGCGTGGGATCGTTTCAAAGGATTACTTTGCAATTGTCCTTATCATGGTTTCTCCGAGTTGGGCTAAAACAGAATCGGATTAACGGATGACACCAATCGAGTAAGATACCAAAAAATTTACTCTGTTCCATGATCCAACCACAAATTATATCAATAATCAAACATAAAAAGAGTTGTAAAAACCTAAGATTAAAAGAAAACACTAAGGCATAATCATTCGAAGTCATCATCTAGTCTTCTTTGTCAACCAACTCTTCTTGATCTTCACTGAGACATAATCCAACCGATAATGGACCGGAGTATTTGTGTGTCTTGAGATAAGAATCCGGTATTGTTCTAGGTTTTTCTTTGAACTTCATCATATAATAATAAGCGGATGAAATCTGGACCAAATCGGGAGCAAAACGAAACACAATCAACAGGCCAAAAGAGCCTAATATTTTTTTTTCTGGAAAACCCACCCACAAAACGGCGTTGTTCTCTACGCCTGTTAATATAATCTTATAATATCTTAATCTTTATTAATAAAATCATTATTTGTTTCATTATCTTAATATCCATTTTCTTTTTCAAAACTGCGATTTTTAACCATCTACCAATATTTACATCACAAATTTATCTCACATGTCCTAAATAAGACTTTAACCGACAACCGTAAGGTTATAGAGCTTTTCACACAAAACGAGTTACCATTAGCACACATGCTTTTTGGTCCCACTTTTTCTTTTTAAATTACTATTCTATTTTTTATTAAGTCATGGATGTATTTTCAAAATAGAGAATCAGAACTTTAACGAAAATTACGATAATTTAACTAATAAAACCAAAAATAAAAAAGGAATATCTTTTCGATACTTAATAAAAGTCTTGTACGAAGTAGTTGGTTGGCAATTGTTTTTAAATTAACATCATTTTATTACCAAATTTTTTTTCCCTCTATCTTTATGAGTTGCGATCCTTTAGAAATGGATCAAAAATTAAAAAGTCTAAAAAGTGTTTCTAACCACTAAGCATGTGTTTATTTTTTTGTTTTTGCCTCTTAACATCCTCTGAATGGACATTATGTCTGAATCGGTCAGACATTTTGACGTTCAGACCTTTTTTTTTTTTTTTTTTTTTTTTTTTTTTTTTTTTTTTGTTTAGACGCATTCAGATGCTGTAAGATCTTAATGGTTTAGACTTGAGAGGGGTGTCTGAATGCGTCTTGTTGCCTTTTGCTGACACAAATAAAAACAAAAAAAATTAGTACGAGCAAGCAAATGTGCGGTTCAAACATGAGCTTTTTTTCCCCGTTCAGATGCGGTCAGATTCAGACATTTACGCATCAGATTCAGATGTGCGGTTCAGATTCAGATTCAGACCCTCTTAACAAACAAACACCACCTAAGCTAGTGTCATGTGTCCCTCACACACTCCCTCCCTTTTTCTTTAATATTTTCGGTTAGAAGTCATTTTGGTCATTTGACAAATTTTTTTAATTTCACCTTAAATTTCAAATGCAAATAACTTTCAAACCACAAACTTTTACAAAAAACCGATTTCACCATAATTTTTAAGATTTAATACTCTTTAATTTGGTATATATCTTTTTAATTTTTTCGAAACTTTTTTTTGACATATTTATTGGGTCATGATTTTCTTGAAAATTTTAGCATTTTCGACTTTAATTTTGTCTAGTTTAAAGGCCGAATTTTGCAAAACTTAAAACATGAAAGTTGTAGCTTCTTGGACATTCTTTTCCAAGAAATTTGAATCACACAAATCCGATATGATATGAGTGAGATATCGCGCTTTAAAGATGACATCTTATTCATATTTAGTGCACACAAAGTGTTTGATAAAATGACTAAAATAGATTTTTCATATAAAAATACATTTAAATGCACTAATTGGTTAAGTTATTTTCAGTTTAACAAAACTATTAGTTTGTTTTGTTAAATAGAATTGACGAACCCAAATATTTGATCAAATTAATGAACCTGAAAAAATTGATGAACCTGAAATTTGATTAACCCAAACATTTGATCAAATTTGATGAACCTGAAATTGATGAACCTGAAAAAATTGATGAACCTAAAATTGATAAACCTGAAATTAATGAAACTGAAATTTTATGAATCTGAAAAAATTGATGAACCCAAACATCTGAAAAAATTGATAAACCTGAAATTGATGAAACAAAGTAACTGATGAACAAAATGTCTAACTGATGAACCTATAACCTATAAATTAACTGATGAACAAAACATAATCTAAATGATGAACATAATAACCTAACTGATGAACCTAATAACCTAACTGATGAACTAAATGTATATTTTAAAAAAATAATGATTAAAAAACATCAATTTTTGAATGTTACATTAATAAAATTATTAATAATGCGTTGTGGAACAAAAATAAGTGCATTTAACTCGATTTTAAGAAAAAAAATCTAAGTTAAACATTTCATCAAGCACGTTGTGTGCAACAAATATGACTAAAACGTTATCTTTAACGTGCGATATCTGACTCATATCATATCGGATTTGAGTGATTCAAATTTTTGGGTAAAGAGTGACTCAAAATCTACAACTTTCGTGTGTTTAAGTATATTATGATTCGGCAATTTTTAAGGTAAAATATAGGGTCGAAAATAGCAAAAACATCAAGAAAATCATGACTCAATAAATATGTCAAAAAAAATGTTTCGAAAAAATTAAAAAGATTTATACCAAATTAAAGAGAATCCAATTTTAAAAATTATGGTGAAATCGGTTTTTCCTAAAAGTTTGTCGTTTAAGAGATATATGCGTTTAAAAATTGAGGTGGAAAAGAAAATGTAACACCCCGAAAATTTGATAAGCAGCGGAAGTCTAATCGGGGTCATTACAGTTTAGTACACAGTCATACTCATAGAAAACAATTCAAAAGATAGTCAATATCATTCCATGAAAACTCAAATAGTCAGAGTTACAAACATTTTTCCAAAATGTTAATTGTTTCACAAAAGAAATGATGAGTTTGTAAAGAATGATATAATTATTGAAATGAAAAGGGAGGTCCTGTGTGCCCTTTTGCCAGCTCCGTGCCGCCATGCTTGCTAATTTTCTGAGATAAACATGCTTAAAAAGTCAACACAAAGGTTGAGTGAATTCATAGTAATTTAAATAGTAATAGTGTGAACACAAGCCAAGCATTTGAAATAAACAAGCCAAGATAGACAGGTCTTGACTAAACTGGTGTAATATTGCTCCTAAGCCTCACGAAACGCAAGCCTTAACATTGATTTGACATATCATAAAGATAATAACAATCACCTACACCACAACGGATGTAAATGACAAGGGGCCCTCGGTGACAGGAAATGTGCCAAATTTCCATAATACCTCGAATATAGCACACCTCCTGCCAAGTGATCACCTTGACAGAGGCGGGCTGCCATTCCAATAGATCTATCAACTATATTCGCGCTCACTCGCAAGTGATTAAGGTTCGTGATATGAGGGACTTGTAGCACGGGTGTCTACTTAGGCAATATCAGGTAATAATAGCATACAGAAAATACTTGTGTTCGATTTATAGCATGTATCTCCCCACGGGGTTTAAAAACAATTAAAAATGTGGGACCATGAACTCACCTGACATGTGGTGTGAATCACAACGGTGCTCAAAAGTGATGGTGTACTGCTATGACTAGCAACGAAATTCCTCCCACTTGCGACCTAAATAATCGTTTCGTAATTGACATGTGATATGTCTCGTGTACGGTGATATCCGTTCGGGTGTCTTATAATATTTCAAAATAACTTCATGTAGTTATTTGTATCGTTGTTACGAACCGGTGTTCGATAAATATTAACTTATTTGTGAAAATAATATTGTTTAAAAATATTTATAATTAAATATTTTTAGTAAAGTTATATATATATTTTTTAAAGTTACCAAAATATATACATATTTATATATAAAATCAAATTATACAAAATAATTAATTATAAAATAGCTTTGTCATATTTAACCCTTAACTTTATTAAAGTTACATCTTTTACCCCTTGGTCAAAAATTAATACATTTTAGTCCTTGGCATAATTTTTATACTTTATTCCTTAAACTTTGGCAAAATTACAGTTTTCACCCTCAAATTCTATTAGAAATCAATATCATACAATTTAGTCCGAAAGTTTATGATTTTAACACTTTTAGTCCCTTGACGTGGGACTTTTGCAAAAATAGTCCGAAATATAGTTTTTTGACAAAACATAATCGCGTGTCAAACAAACGGTGACAAAAATAATCGGGTGTCAAACAAATGGTGTCTCATATAAAAATTTTAAATTAGCCCGCAAAAATGGCTTAGTTTATAGTAGTGTCGATAATTAGCATTAATAAATGACCTGGGATTTTACGGAGTATTACAGTACCCACCCGTTAGATTGGATTCGTCCCGGAATCCAAAGTTGAATCGGTGATCGGGGTTATCTCATCAAACAGTTGTGGGTATTTGGCACGCATTTGATCCTCGCGCTCCCAGGTGAACTCGGGTCCTCTCTTAGAGTTCCATCTGACCTTAACAATAGGAATGCGACTATGCTTAAGTTGTTTGACCTCCCTATCCATAATCTCAACGGGTTCCTCAATAAACTTCAACTTATCGTCGATTCTTATCTCTTTCAACGGAATCACGAGTGTTTCATCCGATAAACACTTTTTCAAATTTGACACGTGGAAGGTGTTGTGCACTCTACTGAGTTCCTCAGGTAATTCAAGTTTGTATGCCACGGGACCGATCCTTTCAATGATCTCGAAGGGTCCAACGTATCTTGGGTTTAGCTTTCCACGTTTTCCAAACCTAATCATCCCTTTCCAAGGTGATACCTTAAGCATGACCTTGTCTCCAACTTGAAACTCTATTGGTTTCCTTCGCACATCGGCATAATTCTTTTGCCGATCCCTAGCGGCTTATAATCGTTGCCTAAGCTTTAAAATTTTCTCAGTGGTTTCAAGAATCAACTCGGGACCTGAGAGTTGTACATCTCCAATCTCAGCCCAACAAACTGGTAATCTACACTTTCTTCCATAAAGTGCTTCAAACGGTGCAGCCTTAATGCTAGCGTGATAACTGTTGTTATATGAGAATTCTGCTAACGGTAAGTGTTTATCCCAGCCTTTTCCAAAATCAATCACACATGCCCTAATCATGTCCTCTAGGGTTTGTATAGTCCTATCACTTTGACCATCGGTCTGTGGATGGTAAGCTGTACTCGTATCTAACTTAGTTCCCAAGGCTTTCTGTAAAGATCGCCAAAGTTAGATATGAAACGGCTGTCTCGGTCAGAGATAATAGAAATCGGCACTCCATGCCGGGAAACTATCTCTTTAAGGTACAAACGTGCAAGAACGTCCATATCATCAGTCTCTTTGATTGGCAAGAAGTGCGCTGACTTCGTGAGACGATCGACAATAACCCAAATAGTGTCCAACCCACTCGATGTCTTGGGTAATTGCGTAATGAAATCCATTGTAATCCTTTCCCATTTCCAAATTGGTAGCTCGGGTTGAATCAAAAGACCGGATGGTTTTTGATGTTCAGCCTTTACTCTCGAGCAGGTCAAACACTTACCGACATACTCTACAATGTCAGCTTTCATGTTTGGCCACCAATACAACTTCTTTAGATCGTGATACATCTTGTCCGAGCCAGGATGAATGGAATATTTAGACTGATGAGACTCATGCATAATGAGGTCTCGTATTCCTCCATACAATGGAATCCAACTTCTGTCCATGAAACACAGCCTTCCATCTGGTTTCTTTACAAATCCATCCGTGCTTTCTGGCATGCCGTAAATCTTCTCGTGCGGTCTATTCTCTTCTTTAAGGGCCTCAGCTTGAACTTCAAGAATTTGAGACGGAAGTGGTGATCTAATTGTCATACCCAATGATCTAACTCTGAGGGGTCTAAGTTGTTCCTTTCGACTCAAGGCATCTGATACAACGTTTGCCTTCCCCGGGTGATAACGGATCTCGCAATCATAGTCACTTAGCAACTCTAGCCATCGACGTTGCCTCATGTTCAACTCCTTTTGATCTAAAATGTGATGAAGACTCTTGTGATCGGTGAAAACCTATAACACCCCCAAAATCGATCAATACAGTGGAAGACTTAAAATGTCAGCGGAAGACTTTTGCGGTATTATATTGTGGATCTTTGTCACAATTATAGAAAACGATTCATAGGTCTATAATTAAGAGTTTAGACACAAGAGATAAGTGCTTATTGTATAAAAATACAAATAAACAAGTTAGAAAAATCGCATTCATTATTGACTTAAGCTCATGACACTCAACAATTCAACAGACATCAATATTTTCCATAACAATAATGTAAAGTATATAGCCCCCAAGATAGGTATTTTCCAGTAACATATGATATTTAAATAAAGTGCATTTGGTAACTTTCCTCTAGCAACCAAATGGGGATTGTCAATCCCTAATAGATCTATTCACAATTATTTACGTTCACCCTTCAAGTGATGAAGGTTCATGATCGAGGGACTTTTGGCAATAGCTACTTAAGCAATAATAAGATCAGGAAAACACTTGTGTTCGGTTTTTAAGCATGTATCCCCCCCCCCCCCCCCCCCCACAAAATAAGTTAAATGTGGGCTATGAACTCACCTTAGTAGGATAGTAGAACAATTGTAATCTCAACGATGCAAGGAAACGGCTTCACACACAACCTATAAGATATGGCACGTTTTAGTTCTTAAGTCTCGTTTTATTGCGAACGTTTATTATTAATTACGAGTAATCGATAAAGTGCATACGTGATGTGTTACGTCGTATAAAAATAGATAATGGTTACGTATCGTTTTATTCGTCTAAATTTAGTTATCGTTATATAAGTTTTATCCGTATTATATATATATATATATATATATATATATATATATATATATATATATATATATATATATATATATATATATATATATATATAATAAGTTATGTTTATTATTTATCATTTTAATATATATTCAAATATATATATATATATAAATTTATTACTAAAAATTAATATTACTATTATATCCTTTATGTTTCTCAATTTTACACTTTTTACCCTTAATGAAAAACATTTACGTCGTTAGTCCAAAAATTATATATATTTACGTTTTTAGTCCAAATATCAAATATTTACATTCATTATCCCTAAGTTTCAATATTTACAGTTTATACCCTTAGAAAAACAGTTTTATACTTTTCACCTAAAGTTTACAAACTTGACAATTTTAGTCCCTAACTCTCGAATATTTGCAAAAATAGTCCAAACATTACCAAATTTAAAATTTAACATTTTTATCATTTTAGTAAGCTCATAAGGTATCAAACAGCTTATACTAACAGCTTATAAGCTTATTTTCTTCTTATTTCATTAAGTGGGCTTAACGAGCCAAAATTAAGGGCCCGTTAAGGATTTACAATCCAAGGGGTTTGGGGTACACTCGTTTAGTCGAAATCCATGTTTTTAAGTTATAAAATCATTTTAAAAGTGCTTATACGCTCAGCTTATCGTGATAAGCTAGAATGAGCTTTTTGGGCTTTTTGGCCTACGTAAGGTTTTTAGTTTTCTGAAAACTGGTTTCAATAGCGATTAGCTTTAGGTCTCGTTAAGTGATCAAACAAAGTTATTAAGTCAACTTATTTATCATTCCCGTTAGTGTACTAGGTGGGAAATTAGATCGTATAAAAATACTTGGGGGTCGTGTATCGTATTTAGAAATGGCGAGGTCAAAGTGTGTGGTCAAAACTCAATACGTAAGCTTTATAAAACTTGAAAATAAACTAAGTGTTTTAATGCATATCGTATAGATTCAAACAACGTTAGGAACGTGTGATTTTTAGTATATACTCGTTAATATAGGTTTAATGTTATTACAGGTACTCGTTAAGGACTTAGTAAACATGTAATACGATATATAATATATACATGTCACTTTTAAGTTTCTCGTTTTATCTAGGTAAAGTGTTCATGCAAAAATAAGTAATACGTATATGTATATAATGAAAATAATGATTTGAAGTCTCACCTCACCTCAAAAGGTGGAGTAAAACAAGCATATGGTTCCTGGAATGGTTCAAGTGCTCCGTGGTTCACTTCACGTCCTTCCAAGGTTCTCTTCAAGGTGTGGTACACTTGGTGATTCGTTCGTTCCTCACAACTCCTTCTCGTTACAAATTTTATGTGTAAGTGGTGCGTTTAAGTGCATGTAACATCCATGATTGCATGTAATGGTTTATATAGGCTGTTTTTGGGTATGTAAGAACAAGATAAGTTCACAAGGAGGAGGGTAGCATGTTAGGCGAATAGTGTTGCCACAAACAATGGCCAATCGAGAGTTTACATGGCCAAGATCTTGTGTGATTTGTTCCTGTTCATTCCTAACACTTCTTACATGCACATTGTTACTTTAGATGGGATTGGAGAGCAAAGGTGGTGCTAGGGAATGTATTGCCACGTTTTGGCCTTATCTCCATGGATGGTTTCATGCTTTGCTTTGTACGTTTTTAATATAGTGAACGAAGGTTAGTAAGTGAAGTTTTGGTCTCGTGTGTATCCTTGGTACTAGGCAAATCATAATGTGCAATAACATTGGTTCGTTATGTGTAAATATCGTATGATAGAAGGGTGGTTTTGGGCGTGGTCGCGACAGAAAGAAAGAAAAAGAAAACAAAATAATAAAGGGTGCGTTTTGGGCTTAAAGCCCTTTTGGGCTTGCGTTTGGTCTCGGCCCAGCAGAAAGAAAGAAAAGAAATTAAAAAGGAGTCCGTTTGGTTTGTATTGTGGATTTCGTGGCCCAAAGGGTGTTGGGGGCCCACCTGGTATGCCTCGATTATCGTGTCGAAGTTCAAAAATATTAGTGAGCGTTCTTGGGAAGTTTCGTAGGTTCGGGGAATATATAAATAGTATACGTTATTTAGACGAAATGTATTGTTTTAAATATAAACGCGTTATATAAATATTTATTGTTCGCAATAATTATAGGCAATCTAGGTTGTGTGTAAGCATCGTTCCTGGGTAAATGGTCAATCACAGTTATCGTAGTGGTTCAATATCAAGCCATATCAACAAAAAAAATTGTTACCCGTAAAATGGTGTTAATTTATTGTAACATCGTTTTATTTATTCGTATGCATTTACTAATCGTAAGGGAAATTTACGAGAGGTTACATTACCTACCTCTTACAGGGAATTCCGTCTCGTAATTATAGTCTAAGATAGTTGCCAAGGGTGTCTTAGGTGAAGAGATGTGGGTACTTGGAGCGAATCTGATCCTCGCGCTCCCAGGTATATTCCGGTCCTCGCTTAGAGTCCCAATGAACTTTGACAATAGGGATACGGTTTTGTTTGAGTTGTTTGACTTCTCTATCCATGATTTCAATGGGTTCCTCGGTAAAGACAAGGTTATTATCTAGTTGAATTTCTTTCAATGGAATCACAAGGGATTCATCGGATAAACACTTCTTAAGGTTTGACACATGAAAGGTGTCGTGGATCCGACTAAGTTCTTCGGGTAGTTCTAGTTTATAAGCCACGGGTCCTATCCTTTCCAGGATCTTGAATGGACTGATGTATCTGGAGTTCAACTTTCCATGCTTTCCAAATCGTACCATTCCCTTCCAGGGAGATACTTTCAATAAGATTCTGTCTCCTATTTGAAATTCCATGGGTTTCCTTTTTAGGTCTGCGTAGCTTTTCTATTGGTCTCGGGCTGCTTGTAAGCGTTGTTTAATCTTAACGATTTTCTCGGTTGTTTCCCGAACAAGGTCTGGTCCTATAAGTTGTCTTTCTCCGACTTCTGCCCAAAAAATGGGCGATCTGCACTTTCTACCATACAGTGCTTCGAATGGTGCTGCTTTTATGCTGGTGTGGTAACTATTGTTGTATGAAAATTCTACTAATGGTAAGTGCTTATCCCAACCTTTTCCAAAATCAATAACGCATGCTCGGAGCATATCTTCCAAGGTTTGGATAGTTCTTTCACTTTGACTAACAGTTTGAGGGTGGTAAGCTGTGCTCATATCTAGTTTAGTTCCTAAGGCTTTCTGTAACGATTTCCAAAAGTGAGAGGTGAAACGACTATCTAGATCCGAGATAATTGAAATTGGTACTCCATGTCGAGTGACAACTTCCTTCACATATAGCTGAGCTAGTGTATTCATCTCATCGATTTCTTTGATGTATAGAAAATGAGCGGATTTTGTGAGACGATCCATAATAACCCATATTGTGTCGTATCCGGATGAGGTTCTTGGGAGTTTGGTGATGAAGTCCATAGTGATTCGTTCCCATTTCCACATAGGAAGTTCTGGTTGTACAAGTAAGCCTGAAGGTTTCTGATGTTCTGCCTTTACCCTTGAACATGTCAAACATTTACCGACATATTCTGCGATGTCAGCCTTCATGTTTGGCCACCAATATAGTTTCTTTAAATCCTGATACATCTTGTCGGAACCTGGGTGAATGGAGTATTTTGACTTGTGGGACTCATACATGATGAGCTCATGAATACCTCCAACCATAGGGATCCAACTTCTATCCTTGAAACACAGTGTTCCATCGGATTTCTTCACGAAACCATTCTTATTCTCGAGCATACCGTAAATCTTTTCCTTGGGTCGGTTTTCTTCTTTAAGTGCTTCATTCTGTGCGGTAAGGATTTGGGATGGAAGGGGTGAGTGGATAGTCATCCCTAGTGATCTAACTCGAAGGGGTTTCAATCGTTCCTTTCGGTTTAATGCATCTGCTACTACATTAGCCTTTCCTGGGTGGTAACGGATCTCACAATCATAATCACTGAGCAACTTTAGCCAGCGACGTTGCCTCATATTCAAATCCTTCTGATCCAAAATATGTTGAAGACTCTTGTGGTTGGTGTACACGGTACATTTGGTGCCATATAAATAGTGTCTCCATAACTTGAGCGCAAACACTACCGCTCCTAACTCCAAGTCATGAGTCGTGTAGTTTTCCTCATGTTTCTTCAGTTGCCGAGATGCATAAGCTATCACTTTTCTTCTTTGCATCAAGACTGCTCCTAGTCCATGATAAGACGCGTCGCAATATACTATAAAGTCCTCATTTCCTTCTGGGAGGGCTAATATTGGAGCTTCACAAAGATTTTGTTTTAACAACTGGAAGGCTGCTTCTTCCTTTTCTTCCCAGATGTACTTCTCATTCTTTTGGGTTAGTTTAGTCAAAGGTTTTGCAATCTTGGAGAATCCTTCTATAAATCTTCGGTAGTAACCTACGAGACCTAAAAATTGATGTATCTCCGTGGGGTTTGTAGGAGATGACCAGCCTTTAACAACCTCAATCTTTGCAGGGTCTACGTGAATGCCTTGACTATCAATGATGTGTCCTAAAAATTGTACGGTGCGAATCCAAAAGTCGCATTTGGAGAACTTAGCGTACAATTCTTCTTTCTTGAGCAGTTCTAGAATGATTCGTAAATATCCTGCGTGTTCTTCTTCATTGCGAGAGTAGATCAAAATATCATCGATGAATACTATTACAAACTTATCCAAGTAAGGTTTGCATACTCGATTCATTAAATCCATGAAAACTGCTGGTGCATTGGTCAGACCGAACGGCGTTACTTGAAATTCGTAGTGACCATAGCGCGTTCTGAATGCAGTTTTTGGGATATCCTCTTCTCGAACTCTTAGCCGATAATATCCTGATCTCAGATCAATTTTTGAGTACACACTCGATCCTTGCAATTGATCAAACAGATCATCAATTCGAGGCAATGGGTAGTGATTCTTTACCGTAAGTTTATTCAACTCCCAGTAATCGATGCACATTCGAAAGGATCCATCCTTCTTCTTAACAAATAAAATTGGAGCTCCCCAAGGTGATGAGCTTGGCCGAATAAATCCTTTATCCGACAATTCCTTTAGTTGTTCTGACAACTCTTCCATTTCAGATGGTGCTAGCCTATAAGGTGCTTTAGCCACTGGTGCCGCTCCAGACACTAGTTCAATCTAAAATTCTACTTGACGTACGGGTGGAATACCAGGTAATTCTTTAGGGAATACTTCAGGAAAATCCCTGACGATAGGAACGTCATCAAGCTGCTTCTCGGATGACTTACTTTCCGTAACTTGGGCCATGTATACTTGACATCCTTCCTTCATGTATTTTATCACTCGCATATATGAGATAATTCCATATCGAGCTTTGCTTTTGTCGCCCTGGACAATGAGTGTTTCATCCTTGAGTGGTATATGGACGGCCTTTTCGTCACAGTGAATCCTAGCACGATGGTGGGATAGCCAATCCATGCCGACGATAGCGTCGAAACTACCAAGTTGAACCGGCATAAGATCAATGGCAAAAGGTTTTTCGGATAAGGTTAGGGTGCAATCTTTCATGATAGTATTGGTATCTATTATATTCCCGTCAGCCATTTCGACTTCGTAGGTGGTGTTTAGCTTAGAGGGGGTAACATTAAGTAAAGGAGCAAACGTATCTGATATAAAACTCTTATCGGCGCCCAAATCAAACAGTACTCTAGAATTATGATGGTTTAGTAGAAACGTACCGGTGACTACATCGGGTCCGTTTCCATCTCCGAGTAGGTATACCCTAGCTTGGGCGTTGACTGGTTTGTTTCCTTTTGGGCAGTTCCTCTGGATGTGTCCTACTTCTCCGCATCCGTAAAGTGGGTGATACAACCTGTGTGTTGCTTCCTGTAGCCGGAATCCTACAGTTTCTGGTTTGATGACCGATCTTATGACATTTGTCACATCTGAGGGCACAACGACCCTCGTGATGAAGTTTGCATCGCTGGCATAGGGGTTTCTGTCCGTTGTACCCTACACCTTTCGTGGCGGCGTAGACTCGGGGTTTTTCTTGTCTTTGATTCTGCTGCTGAGTGCTTCGAGTGCTGGGATATGGTTGGTGGTTCCGATTATTGTTGCGTTGGTTGTTGCTGCGGTGATGACTGTTGTAGCTTTGTTGGTTGTTGTTGTGATGGTGGGTGGTTCTTTTATCGTCCAATTTCCTTTTAAGTTCATTGCATTTCACTTCTCGATCTAGAAGTTTCTGAGCAAGTTCCATTGCTGCTTCCAAGGTTGGCGGGTTTGCTGAGGTGACATTTCCTTCAATACTCCTAGGGAGTCCTTCGACATATTTCTCTAATTTCTTCTCATGATCGGTTACCATGGTAGGGCATAGTATCCTGAGTTCTTGGAATCTTCGGTTGTAACTTCTCAAATCAACTCCTTTCACTATTAAGGCATGGAACTCATCCTCGAGTTTTCGCAGTTCGGAACTGGGACAATACTTCTTTAGTATTTTTGCCTTGAATTCGATCCAAGTAAGCTGATGTGCTGCTTCTGCTCCTAGTGTTTGAACGATAGAGTTCCACCAGGATAGAGCGTCTTGCATTAGTGTTCCCGTTGCGAAGCTTACCTTGTTGTTTTCCGAGCATCCACTTCTTTGGAAAACAGTTTCACTTCTTTCAAACCATTGAGCTAATTCCGACACTCCTTCAGTTCCTTTGAAATACGTTGGTTGACAAGCTATGAAGTCCTTGTAAGTGCAGTAGCGGGGTTCCGGTGCATTTCCATCTCTATTACGGGTTTGTCCAGCTAAAACGGCATTAACGCCGTCAGCGATTGCTTGCTAGATTGCTGTCGGGGTCATAACTTCGGGGTTTGCTGGTGCGGCGTTCGTGGTTGTTCTCCTAGTTCTAGCCATGTTGCTATAAAAGAAGGTATATTATTAGAACATTTATAATAATCCCATCATGTTGAAAATACATATCGAGTAATAAATAGTTAAATATAGGTCGTAGTTACAATTATTCGATCATTGAAAAGGTTTAAATCGTAAATTTTCGTATGTTGGGATGATACACATTACGAATAAGTTTGACCTGTATGAACCAATATATTACGATATAATGTATAAAGTTTGCAACGTAGATAAAGATAAAATAAACTTCCATAAATCAATGTCAAGGTGTTACAACACTTATTGATACTTGTGCAAGTGTTTACAAAACACGACAAGATATTCTTATTTGTAGGACATTGATTTTTCCTAACAAGGTGATGGTCTCATGGTTTTCCTAATGCTTTGCCTAGGCGGTTTTGGAGTTCTTGAATGGCAGTGGACATGGTTTCCATGGTTTGATCTCGAGTTTTTTCCCTTTCTTGAGCTTCTAGCAGGGCATGCCTAAGGCGTAGGTTTTCAGTGTTGATCCTCTCAATTTCTCGGTCTAAAGTTCCCAATGCTATTTCGGTCGAAGTGTTAGCCCCACATAGTGCTCCTATGAATTCCATTGATTCCCAAAATAGAGAATCCAACTTTTCAACCTTATCTTCTATTGCAAGATGACCAATTATGCGACTGTTCATATCATCTTCAAAGGTTTCTAGAAGTTCATGTGGAATCTTGTTGAGTATACTAGCGATGGAATCAAGTCGGTCTTCGTGGCGAACCATTCTTGCAGCTAACAATGGTATGGTATGGTGTATGGGTTCCCTAGTGACTGGCAGAATCCGGGAGGTAGAGTAAGAACTTTCCCCAAGTTCCCTTGTTGTTGGTGTTCCTTCTTGAGATCTCCAATATCGCATGATGGGCAACAAGAAAGACCATTTACGAGCATCTACTCGCTTGTGGGTCCTTCGGCGTCTACGGTGAACACAAGAATCTGAGGTGGTTGGGCGGATTGGGTAAGTCCTTCGGTGAGGTGATAGAGGGACACTTCGGTAAGGTGCAGGTAGTGATGCTAGTGCAGGTGATGCTATGGGTGATGGTGTTAGTGGCACAGTAGTAGTTTGGCTGTAGAAGATAGTTGGTAGTGGTGGTATCACTGGTGGTGCAAGTGGTGATGGCACAACTGATTCAGGTGGTATGACAAGAGCTGGTGCTGGTACAGCAGTACTTGCTTCATACGGCTGAAGTTGTCTAATTTGCCTAGATCGGCGAATCGGACCAGATGTTGCCAGAGGAGAAGCCTCTGTGTCAGATGCTGGCAGAAATTGCTGCATTTCATGTATCTGTCGGTAGCAGGAGACATAGGCATAGGTGAGGTAGCATAGGCTGAAGTAACATCTTCAGTTCCTGAGTTTGAGGAAAAGCTGATAGGGTGGGTGTTCGAAGCCATGACACTGTAATAAATTTCCCGATTAGTAAATATAAACATAATTATAACCAATTTAAAATGCTATAAGGTAAATAATACTTTTTACCAATTACTGGGATGCGTAGGCACGAAGGGCGTAGGATGGTATTTTATGAAAATTTTGTCCCGTTTAAAGTGTAGTTATAGTCAAATGTTCCAAAAACACTTGGTTCACTATAACCGTAGCTCTGATACCAATCTATAACACCCCCAAAATCGATCAATACAGCGGAAGACTTTTGGGGTATTATATCGTGGATCTTTGTCACAATTATAGAAAACGATTCAAGTGATCGTTGTAAATTTTATTTAAAATACCAAATATTCATAATTTCAAGAGAATTCGTTATTCAACAACAAGTTTTATTCAAAGAGAAATAAACGTTTCTTTATTTGCCCACTTCATGCCTTTGTCATCCATTCCATTTAGTTACCTGAGATAAACATGCTAAAAGTCAACAAAAGTTTAGTGAAATTCATAGGTTTATAATTAAGAGTTTGAACACAAGAGATAAGTACTTATTGTATAAAAATACAAATAAACAAGTTAGAAAAATCGCATTCATTATTGACTTAAGCTCATGACACTCAACGATTCATCAGACATCAATATTTTCCGTAATAATGATGTAAAGTATATAGCCCCCAAGATAGGTATTTGTCAGTAACCTATGATATTTAAATAAAGTGCATTTGGTAACTTTTCTCTAGAAACCAAATGGGGATTGTCAATCCCTAATAGATCTATTCACAATTATTTACGTTCGCCCTTCAAGTGATTAAGGTTCATGATCGAGGGACTTTTGGCAATAGCTACTTAAGCAATAATAAGATCAGGAAAAGACTTGTGTTCGGTTTTTGGGCATGTATCCCCCCCCCACCCCCCCCCCCCCCCCCCCACAAAATAAGTTAAATGTAGGCTATGAACTCACCTTAGTAGGATAGTAGAACAATTGTAATCTCAACGATGCAAGGCAACGGCTTCACACACAACCTATAAGATATGGCACGTTTTAGTTCTTAAGTCTCGTTTTATTGCGAACGTTTATTATTAATTACGAGTAATCGATAAAGTGCATACGTGATGTGTTACGTCGTATAAAAATAGATAATGGTTACGTATCGTTTTATTCGTCTAAATTTAGTTATCATTATATAAGTTTTATCCGTATTTTATATATATATATATATATATATATATATATGTATCTATATATATATATATATATATATATATATATATAATAAGTTATGTTTATTATTTATCGTTTTAATATATATTCATATATATATATATATATATATATATATATATATATATATATATATATATATATATATATATATATATTTATATATAAATTTATTATTAAAAATTAATATTACTATTCGATCCTCTATTTTTCTCAATTTTACACTTTTTACCCTTAATGAAAAACATTTACGTCGTTAGTCCAAAAATTATATATATTTACGTTTTTAGTCCAAATATCAAATATTTACATTCATCATCCCTAAGTTTCAATATTTACAGTTTATACCCTTAGAAAAACAGTTTTATACTTTTCACCCAAAGTTTACAAACTTGACAATTTTAGTCCCTAACTCTCGAATATTTGCAAAAATAGTCCAAACATTACCAAATTTAAAATTTAACATTTTTATTATTTCAATAGGCTCATAAGGTATCAAACAGCTTATACTAACAGCTTATAAGCTTGTTTTCTTCTTATTTCATTAAGTGGGCTTAACGAGCCAAAATCAAGGGCCCGTTAAGGATTTACGATCCAAGGGGTTTGGGGGTACACTCGTTTAGTCGAAATCCATGTTTTTAAGTTATAAAATCATTTCAAAAGTGCTTATACGCTCAGCTTATCGTGATAAGCTAGAATGAGCTTTTTGGGCTTTTTGGCCCACGTAAGGTTTTTAGTTTTCTGAAAACTGGTTTCAATAGCGATTAGCTTTAGGTCTCGTTAAGTGATCAAACAAAGTTATTAAGTCAACTTATTTATCATTCCCGTTAGTGTACTAGGTGGGAAATTAGATCGTATAAAAATACTAGGGGGTCGTGTGTCGTATTTAGAAATGGCGAGGTCAAAGTGTGTGGTCAAAACTCAATACGTAAGCTTTATAAAACTTGAAAATAAACTAAGTGTTTTAGTGCATATCGTATAGATTCAAACAACGTTAGGAACGTGTGATTTTTAGTATATACTCGTTAATATAGGTTTAATGTTATTATAGGTACTCGTTAAGGACTTAGTAAACATGTAATATGATATATAATATATACATGTCACGTTTAAGTTTCTCGTTTTATCTAGGTAAATTGTTCGTGCAAAAATAAGTAATACGTATATGTATATAATGAAAATAACGATTTGAAGTCTCACCTCACCTCAAAAGGTGGAGTAAAACAAGCGTATGGTTCGTAGAATGGTTCAAGTGCTTCATGGTTTACTTCACATCCTTCCAAGGGTTCGAAAGGTTCCAATCCTTGCTTCCTAGGTTCTCTTCAAGGTGTGGTACACTTGGTGATTCATTCGTTCCTCACAACTCCTTCTCGTTACAAATTTTATGTGTAAGTGGTGCGTTTAAGTGCATGTAACATCCATGATTGCATGTAATGGTTTATATAGGCTGTTTTTGGGTATGTAAGAACAAGATAAGTTCACAAGGAGGAGGGTAGCATGTTAGGCGAATAGTGTTGCCACAAACAATGGCCAATCGAGAGTTTACATGGCCAAGATCTTGTGTGATTTGTTCCTGTTCATTCCTGACACTTCTTACATGCACATTGTTAGTTTATATGGGATTGGAGAGCAAGGGTGGTGCTAGGGAATGTATTGCCACGTTTTGGCCTTATCTCCATGGATGGTTTCATGTTTTGCTTTGTACGTTTTTAATATAGTGAACGAAGGTGAGTGAGTGAAGTTTTGGTCTCGTGTGTATCCTTGGTACTAGGCAAATCATAATGTGCAATAACATTGGTTCGTTATGTGTAAAAATCGTATGATAGAAGGGTGGTTTTGGGCGTGGTCGCGACAGAAAGAAAGAAAAAGAAAACAAAATATTAAAGGGTGCGTTTTGGGCTTAAAGCCCTTTTGGGATTGTGTTTGGTCTCGGCCCAGCAGAAAGAAAGAAAAGAAATTAAAAAGGAGTCTGTTTGGTTTGTATTGTGGATTTCGTGGCCCAAAGGGTGTTGGGGGCCCACCTGGTGTGTCTCGATTATCGTGTTGAAGTTCAAAAATATTAGTGAGCGTTCTCGGGAAGTTTCGTAGGTTCGGGGAATATATAAATAGTATACGTTATTTAGACGAAATGTATTGTTTTAAATATAAACGCGTTATATAAATATTTATCGTTCGCAATAATTATAGGCAATCTAGGTTGTGTGTAAGCATCCTTCCTGGGTAAACGGTCAATCACAGTTATCGTAGTGGTTCAATATTAAGCCATATCAAAAAAAAAAATTGTTACCCGTAAAATGGTGTTAATTTATTGTAACATCGTTTTATTTATTCGTATGCATTTACTAATCGTAATGGAAATTTAGGAGAGGTTACAAAACCGTACACTTGGTTCCATAAAGGTAGTGTCTCCAGATCTTAAGAGCGAATACTACCGCTCCTAATTCTAGATCATGAGTAGTATAGTTTTCCTCGTGGGGTTTAAGTTGTCTAGAAGCGTAAGCGATTACTTTAAGTCTTTGCATCAATACGGCACCCAAACCTTGGATTGATGCGTCACAATATACCACGAAGTCCTCACTTCCTTCGGGTAGTGCTAATATCGGTGATTCATAAAGCTTTTGCTTCAAAAACTGAAATGCCGATTCTTGTTCTTCTCCCCATTCAAAATTCTTCTTCTTCTGTGTTAACTCAGTCAAAGGTTTAGCAATCCTTGAAAAACCTTCAATAAACCTTCGATAATATCCGGCAAGACCTAAAAATTGGCGTATCTCGGTAGGACTCGTAGGTGACGCCCAATTTTTAACAGCTTCGATCTTGGCGGGATCAACATGAATACCCTTACTGTCAATAACATGCCCAAGAAATTGTACTTTCTCAATCCAAAAATCACACTTTGAAAATTTGGCGTATAATTTCTCTTCTCTGAGCAGTGTTAGTATAGCGTTCAAGTGTTCTGCGTGCTCTTCCTTACTACGTGAATAAATAAGGATATCATCGATGAATACAATCACAAACTTATCCAAATAGGTTTTGCACACTCGGTTCATTAAGTCCATAAATACAGCGGGTGCATTTGTTAGACCGAATGGCATTACTTGGAATTTGTAGTGGCCGTATCTTGTCCTGAAACCCGTCTTAGGGATGTCTTCTTCCCTAACTCTCAGTTGGTGATAACCCGATCTCAAATCTATCTTCGAGTAGACACTCGATCCTTGCAGTTGATCAAACAAATCGTCAATCCTTGGCAACGGATATCGATTCTTCACAGTAAGTTTGTTCAACTCACGATAGTCGATACACATCCTGAAGGTTCCATCCTTCATCTTTACAAACAACACCAGGGCTCCCCACGATGATGAACTTGGGCGAATAAATCCTTTATCTGACAATTCCTGCAATTGCCCAGATAACTCCTTCATTTCCGACGGTGCTAGCCTATAGGGTGCTCGTGCTACGGGTGCTGCTCCTGGCATCAAGTCAATTTGAAATTCCACTTGACGAGTCGACGGAAGGCCAGGCAAGTCCTCAGGAAAAACTTCTGGAAAGTTTCCGACTACTGGCACATCCTCGAGTCGCTTTTCTGCAGACTTCTTCCCGGTGACTTGAGGTAAAAAGACTTGACATCCTCGTTCGATGTACTTCACAACTTTGACACAAGAAACGATGCTCAGACGTGTCTTACTTCGCTCGCCGCGAACAATTAGGGTTTCGTCATTCAGAGGAATGTGAACGACCTTTTCCTCACAAATGATCTTAGCGCGGTTCTCGGATAACCAATCCATTCGTACAACGACGTCGAAACTAACAAGTCTAATAGGCATAAGGTCAATGGAAAATGGGGTGTCTAGTAGTCGTAAGGTGCAACCTCGGAGTATAGTGTTAGTGCTCACTAGCTTTCCATCGGCTAGTTCAATCTCATATGTGGTGTCTAGTTTGGTCGGTGTAATATTAAGTAGGGGTGCAAGGGAATGGATACGAAACTTTGATCGGCTCCAGAATCAAATAAAACTTTAACGAGGCGGTTGTTTAGAAAGAACGTACCCGTGACTACGTTCGGATCTTGCTGGACATTTCCATGTCCCAGCACGTATGCTCTCCCACATGCATTGTTGTCCTTGTTAGGGCACTGACGCCTATAGTGTTCTTTCTCTCCATAAGCATGGCAAACCACAGCCACGGGTTGCAAGTTAGCTCCTGTAGCCTTGCAATCTTGTGTCTTATGTCCAATCCTTGAACATTTCCCACACTTAGCATAGCAGGGTACAGTGTGATGCATCTTACACTTGTCACAATATGGAAGAGGTCCAGCATAGCTAGCATCCTTAACTGGTGCGGCGACATAAGCTCTGACAGCTTCTTGTCGTCGGTTATGTTGGTTGTGGTGGGTGTTCCTGTCATGGTGATAATTACGGTTGGGGTTACGGTTGTTGTTGTTGTTGTTGTTGTTGTTGTTGTTGTTGTTGTTGTTGTTGTTGTTGTTGTTGTTGTTGTTGTTGTTGTTGTTGTTGTTGTTGTTGTTGTTGTTATTGTTGTTGTTGTTGTTGTTTTTGTTGTTGTTGTTGTTGTTGTTGTTGTTGTTGTTGTTGTTGTTTGTCCTTCGATCATCAAACTTCCTTTTGTGATCGTTGTTCCCCTGAGCAGAGTTACGCTTAATCTCCCGGTCTAGCGGTCTTTGGGTAATAGTCATTGCTTCTTCCAAAGTTTGCAGCTTAGACGAGGTGACGTTTCCCTCAATGCTCCTGGGTAATCCCTCAATGTACCTCTCCAACAACTTTTCCAACGTGTGAAACTCATCTTCTAACTTCTTGATCTCGCCTCTAGGGCAGAACTTCTTCAGCATCTTCTCCATAAAGTCAGCCCAGGTGATCTGATAGGCCTCTTCCACACCTATCTTCTAAGCAGTTGCATTCCACCAAGACAACGCGTCTTCCAACAATATTCCTGTAGCAAACGAGACTCTGCTTTCAGCGGCACAACCGCTCCTCAAAAACACAGTCTCAGTTCGCTCAAACCATCGAGCAAGCTCTGTCACTACTTCAGTCCCTTTGAAGTGAGATGGTTTACAAGCTATGAAGTCCTTATAGGTGCACTTCCGAGTCGCAGCGGACTCGCTCTCAGCAGTGGCTCGGTTATTGCTACTAGTTCGTGCCATTGCAGCAGCCTGCTCTTCTAAAGCTGCAGCAACGCTGTCGGCAACCAACTTTCTTATAGCAGCCTGGGTCATAGCGGGTGACGAGGTAGCAGTAGCGGTTTTCCTTCGGGCCATAACTCTATAAAATCGCAAGTGTATAAGTACAAATCCCAAACATCAATAACAAGAGAAATAATGCAACCAAACTCATAATAGTCGAGATCATTACAAAGTACATATCACAACCACACCATGAATACATACATCAACATAAACAATATCATTCATAAATAATCATCACGACATGTTACAAACACACATGGAAATTGTAATATGAATCTCAATATGGGAGCATAATAAAAGATCAGACAACTAGAACATCATAAATCAATATCAATACATTACAATCATAACCAACATAAAGTTTTAACAATTTTGAATTCATTGTTACAAAACAATAAGATACAACATTATTAATGCCACAGGCGGCAAGTTAAGATGTCTCCGTAAGTAATGACATGTCATAGATCTATAAAGGTCCAGGTGCGCCTCCTGATCTCCTCTCCAGCTCTCTGATGATCCTGATCATCTCTAACATCTCCAAATCCCTGGATCTCTCATGGGCCTGAATCTCCTCAATAGTGGCTGAAAGTGTGTGGATGATAGAACTAGATGCGGCTAACTCCTGTGTCTGATGCTCTAGCATCTCCTGCGTGATGACCGAAATCGCTCTCAAATCCTCTATCTCATGCCTCTGAACATCTAGTCGATGACCAAACTCAGTGATGGTAGCCTGTGCCTCCTTGATCTTTGTCCCCGTCATCTCAAATACCATCTCTAAAGCTTTCCTATGAACCACGAGGTTCTCGACCTCCTCCTGCATACACTCAATCCTCTCCAAGGATATATCCTCAATAACGCTCAACAGCTCATCAAGACGATCCTCATGTCTAACTAACCTAGCAGCCAAAAGAGGGATAGTATGGTGTATCGGCTCCCCAGTGACCGGTAACACCGCTGAAGAGCCATCTCCAAGCTCAGCAGCCCTAGGCGATCCCTCAACCAATCTCCATCTATGAATGTAGTCTAACAAAAACGACCATCGGCGAGCATCAACCAATCTATGAATGCCGGGTGAGGTGGGGGTCTCAGTGGGAACAGGTGATGGAACAGGTGATGAAGTAGGTGATGGTATCGGTACGGTAGTAGTCTGTGAGTAGAAAACTGTAGGTTGTGGCATGGGTGGCAAAACCTCATAGGTGTGGGGTGCGGTGTAAGTAGGTAGCATGTAAGGATGTGGCTCAGGTGGGGGTGATACGGGTGATGGTGGAGGTGCTGGTGATGCCACAGGTGTCAAATCTGGCATAGAAACAGGTGGTAGTACAGATGTGGGTGATGGTACAGGTGTAGGTATGGGTGGTGTAACAGTAGAAGCAGGCAAAATACAGACTCGTTTCCGAGCCGTGCATTTGCGGGTAAAGTCTCCCTTATGATATCGAAACAACTCTCTGAAAGGCTCAGGCTCATAGGGCTCAAGAATCCTCACTCGCTTGCGTCGACGAATCGGTGCAGGCGGGGATGGTGGTGGGATAGAAGCAGCAGTGTCAGAAGTATCGGAGTCAGAAGACTCGTCATCAGCATCTGAACCGGTGTGGTGACTAACAGGTGGTGTAGGACGATCATCAGCCGCAAGAAACTGCTGAGATGTCAGGTACTGATCATAAAGGTACTGCCCTGTGTCATAGGTCCACAGACAGGACGAAAGAGAGGCTGAATAGCAAAAGAATCAATGGGTGTAGAAGCAACCTCACCCTCCTCAAAGGGCTCAGTATCAGCAGATGGGTCTCCAGATGGAACAGGAGATGGTATGGCAGGTGATATAGGTTGGGCATCATGGTCAGAATCATGGGTGTCTCGGGTGTCATGGGTGTCATAGTCAGATAGGTCAATAGTAGGGTGAGTGGATGATGCTGGCACGACGTCGTCACTGTCGGACAAAATAATAACCGGGGGCGACATGGTACTGTAATATCCTAGAAATAGCAGTAATATAAGTCATTTAGTCTACATAATGCTATATGCACAGTGATCATAGTGTCATAGTGAGCTAAATGCAATGGGTGCTAAAAATCAAACCTTAAAACATAACGTTGGCAAGCGCTGGCACGAAGGGCACTTTGGTGATAAATAGTTTGTTTAAAAATCCGGTGAGGTTATAGTCCAATGTTTTAAAAAATCATTTGGTTCTCTATAACCATGGCTCTGATACCAACCTGTAACACCCCGAAAATTTGATAAGCAGCGGAAGTCTAATCGGGGTCATTACAGTTTAGTACACAGTCATACTCATAGAAAACAATTCAAAAGATAGTCAATATCATTCCATGAAAACTCAAATAGTCAGAGTTACAAACATTTTTCCAAAATGTTAATTGTTTCGCAAAAGAAATGATGAGTTTGTAAAGAATGATATAATTATTGAAATGAAAAGGGAGGTCCTGTGTGCCCTTTTGCCAGCTCCGTGCCGCCATGCTTGCTAATTTCCTGAGATAAACATTCTTAAAAAGTCAACACAAAGGTTGAGTGAATCCATAGTAGTTTAAATAGTAATAGTGTGAACACAAGCCAAGCATTTGAAATAAACAAGCCAAGATAGACAGGTCTTGACTAAACTGGTGTAATATTGCTCCTAAGGCTCACAAAACGCAAGCCTTAACATTGATTTGACATATCATAAAGATAATAACAATCACCTACGCCACAGCGGATGTAAATGACAAGGAGCCCTCGGTGACAGGAAATGTGCCAAATTTTCATAATACCTCGAATATAGCACACCTCTTGCCAAGTGATCACCTTGACAGAGGCGGGCTGCCATTCTTATAGATCTATCAACTATATTCGCGCTCACTCGCAAGTGATTAAGGTTCGTGATATGAGGGACTTGTAGCACAGGTGTCAACTTAGGCAATATCAGGTGATAACAGCATACAGAAAATACTTGTGTTCGATTTATAGCGTGTATCTCCCCACGGGGTTTAAAAACAATTAAAAATATGGGACCATGAACTCACCTGACAGGTGGTGTGAATCACAACGGTGCTCAAAAGTGATGGTGTACTGCTACGACTAGCAATGAAATTCCTCCGACTTGCGACCTAAATAATACATTGTAATCGGTGTTTTAGATTCGTTTCGTAATTGACATGTGATATGTCTCGTGTACGGTGATATCCGTTCGGGTGTCTTATAATATTTCAAAATAACTTCATGTAGTTATTTGTATCGTTGTTACGAACCGGTGTTCGATAAATATTAACTTTTTTGTGAAAATAATATTGTTTAAAAATATTTATAATTAAATATTTTTAGTAAAGTTATATATATATATATATTTTAAAGTTACCAAAATATATACATATTTATATATAAAATCAAATTATACAAAATAATTAATTATAAAATACCTTTGTCATATTTAACCCTTAACTTTATTAAAGTTACATCTTTTACCTTTTGGTCAAAAATTAATACATTTTAGTCCTTGGCATAATTTTTATATTTTAATCCTTAAACTTTGGCAAAATTATAGTTTTCACCCTCAAATTCTATTAGAAATCGATATCATACAATTTAGTCCGAAAGTTTGTGATTTTAACACTTTTAGTCCCTTGACGTGGGACTTTTGCAAAAATAGTCCGAAATATAGTTTTTTGACAAGTTAACTTTTATTTTTATAAAAGTTACTATTTTTATCTTCTAAAATTTATAAAAATCAGTTTTTATAAATTTAATTATCATTTCAAAAATCTTATAATTTCTAGTCGAAAATTTGATTGGGCTCGTTAGCCCGGTTAAGGCCCAAAATGGGTGTAGTTTGATTTAAGGTAGTGTTCGACTAGGATTTTGTTTTGGTCTTGTTTTCATAGTAATAAATCGTGTAAGGTTTGCATGTTTCGTGGGTTTGATTTAGTGTGAGCCAAAGAATTAGTGTGTCGCAAAATATGCATGTATTGTACGTAAAAATAAGAAATGGTGAGCCCTTTTCCTAAGGGTGTCGAGGTGTGGACATATATAACTATAAGTGCAACGAATGAAAAAAAAATGGTGTGTGTCGTATGCTAAGTGAGTGTGGTATGCATGATACGAGTAAAAGTAGAAAATGAAATAGGTGATGATTAACTTACAACACCAAGTATGGTGGTGAGGATGTTCGTGTAGTGTGAGCAAACGAGATCAAGCAAACGTGATACCCTCTCCTCGTCTAGCGATCCCTTATCCACAAGAGTTACCCAACTCGTTCAACCCAAAACCTTGCTTGTGTGATCCTTGATTCCTCGACAGTAACCAAAGAAAAGAAAGGAATAGAGTGTTTGTGATTGAGAATTTTGGTGGAACTTGAGAGTGTGTGAGATCATGCATTAAATGTGGCCTATATAGGGTAGTAAAAGTAGTTGTGTGTTTGATCTTGTGAAACATGCTACTTAGTTGTCATTCGAGTGGAGACAACCTTGTCCCTTAACCTTGCGTTCTTGTCATGTGGAGTAGAGATGGTGAGGAGCAATAAGAGTTGACCTTGGATTAGTTTAAGTTTAGCTAGGTTTAGTAGGGTATTAAACAATAGAGATTTAGAGCGCACATGTGGTAATCTTGTTGGGGAACATGAGACATACGATCCATGGGGTATTAGAACTCTTGATGTATATTTCGATTGACCATTGGTTTGACGGCTCCAATGGTGGCTCTTTGTCGCATGGAACAAAGTCAATGGAAAGGTGGTATGCTTTTGTCAAGTTTGAGGGAACCAAATATAATCAAACGTGTGTATAATCAAAATGCAAAGGAGTTGGTTTCTGCTTCGTGTGACATACTACCCAAAAGAAAGAAATACATAACTAGCCATGTGGGCTTGTGAGTGTTTCGGCCCAAATGAAAAGTAAGAAAGAAAATGGTGTGATGGGCTTGTGAGTGTCTCGGCCCAAAGAAAACAAGAAACAAGTAGTGACTGTTGGGCTTGTGATTTGTGTTCGGCCCAAAAATATGACGGGGTATCGGTGTTTAGTATAATTGTGACTTTAGTTTCGGTGTCGGTGTCGGTTCGTGAAAACCATAAATATATAAACGGTGTCGTCATATGTATATATATACTTATATATACATAGTGATAGTAAATTTGTAATAATTAATATATACATATCGTTATATATATATATATATATATATATATATATATATATATATATATATATATATATATATATATATTAATAATATATCGGTGTCCAATTAGGGTGTCAGGTCGCAAGTGGGAGTTACCGGTGTTAACCTCATTGGGTGACATCCAAGAGTGACAATCGGGTGATGTCAGGTGACAAAACATAATCGGGTGCCAAACAAACGGTGACAAAAATAATCGGGTGTCAAACAAATGGTGTCTCATATAAAAATTTCAGATTAGCCCGCAAAAATGGCTTAGTTTAGAATAGTGTCGATAATTAGCATTAATAAATGACCTGGGATTTTACGGAGTATTACAGAAAAAAAAATGAGTCAAAAGACCAAATTACCCCTGGGCGGATTTTATGTATAATTTAGAGTGGGGGACACGTATCACAATATGAATGACTTTCTACACTTTTTAATTTTTCTCACTTTGCAAGGGATCCGATGTCCTATCTTTATTTAATCTAATGGATGAGATTAATTTCAACAATTTAAAAAACTCACGTTAATCATTTTTTTTTTCAAATATTAATATCTTTCAAACCGTTAATCGTTAAGTGAAAAAAATGTACCTTTATGACGAGCATTTAATTATCTTTCTATAGATGGGCACTTTGATATATTTCCGACATTTTTTTTCACGTTTTTTTCGTGGCCGAAAAAATCACATGTGATATTACTATTACACTAATATCACATGTGATTTTGTCGGCTAAAAAAATGTGAAAAAAAATGATTTTTTTGGTTAAAAGTATATCAAAGTGCCGTGTATAAAAAGATAATTAAATACTTGTCGCGATGGTGTAATTATTTTCACTGAACGATTAACGGTTTAAGAGATATTTAAATTATAAAAATTGAGTAAAATATTAAATGTTTTTAATCTCAACTATTAATTTATTTTTGGATTGACGGTAAGGATGAGCTCTATCGTATGTAAGAAAATTTTAATATTTAATATATGTCGCCTCATTGTTTTTTATGCAAAAGCCAACACAAGAAAACAAAAACAAAAAATGAATATATCATTGTATACGTAAACATAACTCTCTACTGAATGACTTTATGTTTCAAAACAACTACTTTATTTTTTTCAAGGAGCATGCTAAACATGGCTATTTTTTAAAAAACATTTTATTTATTGCTATTTTTTAAAATACTAAACTTACATTTTTGATATTTTTTATGTATTTTATAACCATTTTGCCCTTCTCAGGTTAATAAAATGAAAGGTAAAATGGTTATAAAATATACAAAAATTATTTACACTTTTAAGTTAGATAAGCATCAAATGTCATAAAAAAAGTTGGCACTATCAATTTTAAAAATAAAAGCTCGCACTTAGAAAGGGTGAAGAATTGTTTCTAAATCTTGATACTTAAAAGTGTGAATAATTTAAAAGCTCATACTTAAAAATGTGATTAATTGTTTTAAAATCCTCACACTCGAAAGTGTTAATAAATCGTCACATTTATAAGTGTGAAATTATTTGCTATACCTAAATGGTTGAAACAAAAATTAAGTACGTGCATTTTAACCCAACATACTTGAAAGTGTAAGAATATACTTTAATAAGTATGAAAATTCAACTATTTTGTAGCAGTGACGATGTCATTAAATAAAGACATTTATCTTGAAAGTAATTTTGGCATTTAAATAAAAAGTAGATTCTTGTCATTCAACAACTAGTTATAATACCTGTGCATGCACATGATTTTTTAAAATTTCTTTTTGATTATATATTATTATCAATTAATAAATGAATCACTTAACATATTTTCAATGCTTTAACTTGGTGGACTAAAAATAAAAATCACGTGCATATATGTTATAATGTACCTATTAGTTTAAGAGAATGCTTTTGTATTAAAATTAATATTTTATTATTCAAGCAAAATCACATAATGATATTTGACTTGCATAAGATGTTAATGTGTTTTGTAATTGTGGTATTTGTTTTCCTTATATTTTCGATAAAATATGTAGCATATTTAGATAGCTTTAAAGATTAATTTATTTCCTTAATTATGAGTAACCATCATATCATGTTCATCGATGTATATTTTTGTTTTAAAAATTGTATTTTCATAAGTTTGTGTTATTTACTTCTCAAGATTAACCATAAAATTACCAAATTAACATAGATACTTACGGTAGGATAAGGCGATTTGGGTGTACATTTGGGGGTGGTTTGTAAACAAATTCTTCCTTTAAGTAATCGGAATGCGTTATTCGGAATTTCTTCCTAGTTTTTTTATTACATAAAGAGAAACAAAAAAAGATGCAATGATAGAATACGTTTATGTATAATGTATAAGAATAATTTTTCTCTAAGACCGAACTATAAAGAAATTATTATTACTTGCAACAGTAAATTATAAATGCATGAAAACAATGACAAAGAGTACATTAGGAAGTCTTTTAGGATTGTTTGAATCCTTACCGACCTTTCACTTTAGTGCAACTTTCTTCACAATTGGCCTAAATCATCAAGGTTAAAGACACCCATATTTTAGACCGTTGGTTGACACCCATAGTGTTATCAATGACAGCAAACACTTGCTAAGTTTCATTAACTCATTCAAAGACACATGTTAAAATTTTCTACCATAAAATTCCTCATATAGGCACTAAAACACATATTTGGTACATTAAAATACATTTATGTATTATCTAAATCAGCAACTCAACTTAATTATACATTCATACCTTGAGAAGGCGTAGAAAATCCTTCCACGGCAATCATGTGTCGCTACTTAATCCTCTTCTAAAAAACGCACACAAAAAATTGCATTACATTTTAGTGTGTGCGATAAGATCATAAAACTGTAAACACTACTAACATGTTGGATTATAGATAACAACAAAGTTAGTCATAACATCAAATAAGAAAACTTCATATTAGAACTAAAGGGGTGTTTGGGTTATGCTTAGTAAAGGTGCTTATTGGCTTATTCAATTACCATAACATAATAAGTTTATGATAAAGCTTTAAGCTTTTTTGAGAATCTTAATAAAAAAACCCTTGAACTCACAACTAATTTTATCATAGCTTTGTAAAAACTATCAGCTAGATAAGGTATAAGTCAAAGTTCTATCGAGGTATCTTTCGGATTCTATTCAGAAGCAAAAAGAGGTTAACACATAAATCATAAGTATAGAAAAATGGTTGTATCTCACATCTATGATTACCAACTCAATAACATTATCGCAGTCTAGTAACTTAATAACCCTATTAAAAACTATATATATTTGCTTAAAATTTTCATGTACATACTTTTAATTTCTTTACAACAACCAACTATTATTATTTTATTTTTATTTTTTAATGAAACATCATGTCAATGAATAAAGTTAGGTTATCACCTACGTAGTTTTTCTTTTTTTGATTTAGGAGGTGATTGTTATCAAACAAGGATTGGCTGATGCATGCATTTTTTTTTTTTTTTTTTTTTTTTTTTTTTTTTTTTCGTTTAAGGAGAACACCTTATAAATTAAAGATTGACTATCTAACCTATGTTTTTTTAATTAGCTTTGTATAACATATTTAACTGACATACATGTTAAGGTTGATGTTGTTTTTTTAACTTTAACTATTGATATCATGTTGTACAAAATGTGCGAGTTTAGTAGCACGTAGTAAGCGTTGATAAAGTTAAAATATGCTCTATAAAGTTTTTAAAATGTTTTTATTGATATCCATATATAAATTTTCAAATAACAATTTCATTAGTCGTTGTTATAAGAGAATCGCATATATTTATTTTCATATCACAGTAACTCGTGCTTACCATTTGATATTTATATTCACGTTAAAAATAATTTAGCTGTATATAATATTCAAACACGTGTACGCATAAATTAGACTTTTAAATAAAATAACATGAGTCCTTATTTAAAAAAATATTCTAGAAAAGTCTAAAACTAACATTAGTTTAAAAAATATTTAACGTGTATTAAAACTAATTCTCATATTTACCAAATTTTGTAATTTTAATAGATGAAAGTCTAAAAACTAATACTAACACCCATGTAATTTTAACAAAGTTAATATTATAAACTATAGGAAGTATAAACTGTAAGGGGTAATTTGGTTTTTTTCTAAAGTTATTAAAAAACATGGAAACTTGTAATTTTACACTTAGCTCTATATAATTTGTTTAAAATTCAACCTTCAAAGTTTTATTAATTACTTCCTCTTTTTTTAAGTTTTTGTTTTCATAAATTTGACACCTATATTTTCAAGCATTTTTTTTCTTAACCAAATTTCTCCACCAAATTTATTAAGTTTGACCAAAATCAATTTAATTTTAACTTTCTATTGACGAATCACGTTGCTCAATTTTGCCTACGTGGCAAAATCGAGCTCTTCTATTGGTCCAATTTTTTTTTCAATGAGAAGGGATTTGCAAAAACACTCCGAAATGATGTAATTCTTTTATTATATAAAAGATATCTTAAAGGGACGCGATAGTTGCCAAGTTTGATTTTGAATAAAAATGCAAATTTCAAAAGTAGTTATAGTTATTTTAATCCTTATTTTTTTTTTAAAAAAAGTTAGGCTAGTCCTTATTTAAAAGAGAGAGGTGAGTTATTTTATAAACTAAGTTTTTGTTACAAACTGATGGACAAATTCCCACCATTCATTTAGTTTGATCAAATAGTGGGATTAACCTAAGATTTAATAAGACAACCTAAGTCCATGTTTTTTTCTTGTTCTTTTTATCTATCTTATTTATTCATTTTTTTTTGGCGTTTTTTTCGTTTTTCATACATATTCGTCGGTTTTTCATGTTTTCGTCACTTTTCGTTCGTTTTCATACATTTTCGTCCATTTTCGTACGTTTTCGTCTGTTTTCTTACGTTTTTGCTCGTTTTCATACGTTTTCGTCTGTTTTCTTACGTTTTCATACGTTTTGTCCATTTTAATACGTTTTCGTCTGTTTTTATACGTTTTCGTCCGTTTTCTTACGTTTTCATCTGCTTTCGAATTTTTTTCCTACGTTTTCGTCTGTTTTCGACCGTTTTCATACGTTTTCGTCCGTTTTCATATATATATTCGTCCGTTTTCTTACGTTTTCATCTGTTTTTTAATTTTTTCATACGTTTTCACCCGTTTTCATACGTTTTTGTCCGTTTTCATATATATTCGACCGTTTTCTTACGTTTTTGTCCATTTTCATACGTTTTCGTCCGTTTTCATATGTTTTCGTCCGTTTTCATAGGTTTTCGTCCGTTTTTATACGTTTTCGTCCATTTTTATACGTTTTCATATGGTTTCATCAGCTTTCATTCATCTTTGTCCGTTTTCTTACGTTTTCGTTCGTTTTCATACATTTTCGTTCGTTTTCATTCATTTTCGTTCGTTTTTAAATGTTTTCAGACGTTTTCATACCTTTCTGAATATCACAAGTGATATACTGTGATTATCACAATATCACTTGTGATATTCAGAATATCGTGAGTGATATTGAATATCACTCGCGGTATTCTGAATATCACAAGTGATTTTTAACATTCTGTAACATGAAAATCACAAGTGATATTCAGAATATCGCAAGTGATATTCAAAATATTGCAAGTGATATCTAAATATCGCAAGTGATATTCTGAATATCACAAGTGATTTTCAACAAATGTTATGTGACATGAAAATCGCAAGTAATATTTAGAATATCGCAAGTGATATTCTGAAATATCAAAAGTGATATTCTGAATATAAATCACAAGTGATATTCAGAATATTACAAGTGATTTCACGCTTTTTTTAATTCACGTTTTTCAAAAGTGATATTTTGAATATTACAAGTGATTTCACGCTTTTTTTAATTCACGTTTTTTCAAAAGTGATATTTTGAATATCACTCTGAATATCACAAGTGATATTCTGAATATCACAAGTGATTTTCAACAATTGTTCTGTAACATGAAATTCACAAGTGATATTCAGAAAATCACAAGTGATAATCTAAATATTACAAGTGATATTGCGAATATCACAAGTGATTTTCAACTAATATTTTGTAACATGAAAGTCACAAGTGATATTCTAAATATCACACGTGATTTTCAACTAACGTTTTGTAACATGAATATCACTTGTAATTTTCTGAATATCACTTGTGATATTCAGATTATCACTTGTGATTTTCATGTTACAAAACATTAGTTGAAAATCACTTGTGATATTCAGAAAATTACAAGTGATTTTTAGAAAATCACAAGTGATATTCTGAATATCACAAGTGATATTCCGAATATCACAAGTGATGTTCAACTAATGTTTTGTAACACGAAAATCACAAGTGATATGCTGAATATCAAAAGTGATATTCAGAAAATTACAAGTGTTATTCAGAATATTATAAGTTATTTTCACCTTTTTTTTAATTCACGTTTTTTTCACTTTCTTACGTTTTCTTCTGTTTTTGTTCATTTTCATACATTTTCTTTCGTTTTCATACGTTTCTAATATCACAATTGATATTATTAATATCACAAGTGATATTTTGAATATCAAAGAAAATCACTTGTGATATTAAGAATATCAATTGTGATATTCAGAAACGGACGAAAACATATGAAAACGAACGAATACGTATGAAAGCGTAAAAACACGCCTGAAAAGCGACGAAAACGTATGAAAAATTGATGAAAACGGACGAAAACGTATAAAAACTGCTGAAAAGTATGAAAAAAGACGAAAGCGTCTGAAAACAGACAAAAATACATAAAAACGAACGAAAGTGTTTATAAACGTATGAAAACAGATAAAAATGGATGAAAGCATATAAAAACAAACGAAAACGTCTTAAAATGGACGAAAATGTATAAAAACAAACGAAAACGTCTGAAAACAGACGATAATGTAAAAAATGATGAAAACGTTTGAAAGCGGATAAAAACGTCTGAAAACGTATAAATACTGCCGAAACGTATAAAAATAGATGAAAGCATTTGAAAACAGACAGAAATGTACAAAAATGGACGAAAACAGACAAAAACGTCTGAGTATCACCGAATATCACTTGTGATATTCAAAAATGTATAAAAACGTCTAAAATTGGCCAATAAAATTTAAAAACGGACGAAAACTTATGAAAATGAACGAAAATGTAAGAAAACAGACGAATATGTAGGAAAAAGGACGAAAACGTCTAAAAACGGATGAAAACATAAAAAAATGGAAGAAAACGTATGAAATCAGACAGAAACAAATGTAAACATATGAAACCGGACGAAAACGTATAAAAACGGATGACATCGTGTAAAGCCGGATGAAAACGGACGAAAACGTATATAAACGTATGAAAACGGACAAAAATGGACAAAAACGTATAAAAACGGATGAAAACATATGAAAATGGACAAACGTCTGAAAACATATAAAAACTGTCGAAAACGGATAAAAACGTCTGAAAACGGACGTAAACGTAAAAAACGGACGAAAACGTATAATAACGAACAAAAACGTCTGAAACAGACGAAAACGTAAAAAATGGACGAAAACGTATAAAAACGGTAAAAAAACGTCTGAAAACGGACAAAAACGTCTGAAAACGTATATAATCATGTGAAAACAGTTAAAAAAGGACGAAAACGTAATAAAGTGACAAAAATCGTGAATTTATTTAAAAAAGAAAAGCTTGACTTAAAAAAAAAAAAAAAAAAAAAAAAAAAAAAAAAAAAAAAAACGTGAATTAGAAGAAAAAAAAGGAAAAAATATATAACGTTAATTGGAAAAAAAAGCCAAAAAAAAAAAGAAAAAAATAAGAAAGAAAGAAATAAAGAAAGTGAATAATAAAAAAGACAAAGAAAAAGGAAAAAAAAACATGGACTTAGGTTTCCATGTTTAATCTTAGGTTAATCCACACTATTAAATCAAATTAAATGGATGGTGGAGATTTGTCCCTTAATATGTAACAAAAAACTAGTCCTTAAATGAATTTTTCTCTTAAAAGAGAAAAATATCACAAATAGCATATTTGATTACATGCATTAATCAATTTTAATTTTATTGTATTTCCCTTTGTTTTTGCGGTCTTTTGATGTCGCAGTTAACTAACTTAGGACCTGGGCTCCTATATCTTTTTGGGTGCAGATAATATGAGACATTAGTTTTCAGGAATGGATCCAAAACAACAAATTATTAGTTGCATTTAACAAAAACAAAATACGACTATAAATATATTATTTTGAAACCAAGTATGTTTATGAAAAGATTTTTTACAAGAACTAGAATTAGGATTTTTCTAACTTGTGCTCTAGGGGCACAAGTTAAGCATACTAAAAGGATGTTGGGACCCATAGAAAATGACATATGGATCCACAGAAAAGTACAGTTTTTGTGGATTATCTATGTGTACTTTTATGTAGGTCCCGTTGTCTTTTTAGTGTGCTTAACTTGTGCTCCTAAGGCAAAAGTTAGATAAACCATTAGAATTATGCTGGTAAAAAATCATGAGTGTCCCGAGACACATTGGGATTCACACTAATTCCATAACTGTTTTTATTGGTTTGATAACGTGTGCCTACCGGAGACATGTTACGGCTACGGTATAACAAAAACAAGTACCAATATGCTCTATGTTAGCAAAAGTATGATATCGAGAAGAATTTATAAACGTATTTTGAAATTTTTAGTTTCATGTATGATGATTCTAGCAATTCCCTTTTGAAAGTACTGTTCTTTAAAATAAACTTAACCATTAAATATATTTATGAATTTGGTGTGAATAAAGTGCCCCCATATGAATATCTATATTATAAATAGCCTTCAAACTCTACAACAAGACCAACTCAACTAAAATAGTCGATTATCAAACATGTCTCTTAAAAAAGCGGAAGTTATCAACGACGGAATCAGAATACAAAGACACCGAATGCATTTAGGGAACATTAAACAAGACTACATGCATAATTTTTTGAGAGCGGGTGCATTTATAAAAAATCAAGGTTTTATAAAAAAATTTACTTTACAACACAAAAAACCATTGGTATCTCGAGACCCTGCCGGAACCCCCCTTTTTCTGTCCCAGGATGTTATTCGCCCCCTTACCAACTTTCCACCCAGTATTTGGGGTGATCAGTTTCTTATATATGATGAGGTAAAATATATATTAGTGATCTCAACAATAATTATAACTTTTTTAGTTGAATCATTACAACAATTTTCATTATGATTTCCTGGTAAATGTAGCAAGAAGATGAAAGCGGGATAGAACAAACGATTGAAGACTTGAAGAAAAACGTGCGTAAACATTTGAAGGTTTCTTTGGATACTCCAACAGAACATACGAATTTGCTGAAGTTAATTGATTCAATCCAACGCCTCGACATAGCGTACTATTTTGAGGTTGAGATTGAGAATGCCTTACAATACATTTTTGATACATATGGTAATAAATGGAATGGTGGTAGCTCTTCTCTTTGGTTTCGACTCTTGAGACAACAAGGGTTCTATGTTTCTAGTGGTGAGTATCCATAACTTCAATATTTTGATATTGCAAAAGAAGCCAACATTTTTTTCATGTGTTTATACAGATATTTTTAATAACTATAAAGATGAAAACGGAGCTTTTAAGGAATCTTTAGTCAACGATGTGCAAGGCATGCTTGAGTTGTACGAAGCAACCTATATGAGGGTGGAAGGTGAAGGTGTACTAGATGATGCTCTTGTTTTTACAAGATCGCGTCTTCAGGACATAGCAAAGGATACTCTTGTGAGCAACTCCACTCTCTCTACCGAAATAGAGGAGACGCTGAAGCAACCTCTAAGAAAAAGGTTGCGAAGAATAGAGGCATTGCGCTACATTCCATTCTACCAACAACAAGATTCGCACAATGTGTCTTTGCTTAAACTTGCCAAGTTAGGTTTCAACATGCTCCAATCATTGCACAAAAAGGAGCTTAGCGAAGTTACCATGTACATGCATATAAACCCCCTCCTCTTACATTAAAATTAACTTGAATAGCATCTGCTCTTTTTTTCCTGTTCATTATTGATGATCTATTTTTCTTCTGGTGATAACCCGTGCACTAACATGTTACGTTGCAGGTGGTGGAAATATTTTGATGCCCCGAACAATCTACCTTACGCAAGAGATAGATTGGTCGAAAACTACTTTTTTGCACAAGGCGTATGCTGTGAACCACAATATTCTCGTGCTAGAATTTTTTTAACTAAAGTTTGCGCACTGTTGACTGTTATAGATGACACTTACGATGCATATGGTACCTACGACGAACTTAAGATTTTTAGCGAAGCAATACAAAGGTGTGAACACGTACACATAATTTACGTGCACATACCTATCCATATTCATGTGGTCTCTTAGGTCCTTATATTAAAAGCATCAATCAAATTAATTCAGCCAACTCTTACTTTTTTCATAGGTGGTCGATTACATGCATAGATATGCTTCCAGAATACATGAAATTGATATACCAAGGTTTAATGGATATGTACACCCAAATGGAAGACTCCATAATGAATGAGGGAAAAGAAGATCTTTTTAACTTTGCCAAACAACTTGTAAGTTCAAAAAAAATTTAATTAGTATGAACTATGATTGTTTATAATAAAGACAACTTATTTATATGTGACCATATATACCAAGTTACATATTTACATGTATAGGCTAAAAATATTATTGGAGTCTACATGATGGAAGCAAAATGTGTAAATGAAGGACACAAACTAACAATTGAAGAGCATGCGTCGATTGCATACTCAAGTGGTGGTTGCGACGTGCTTGTAGCATCATGTTTTCTCGGCATGGGAGATGTAGTCACAGATGAGGCGATCAAATGGACTCTTACTAGTCCTCCTTTCTTCAAATATGCATCTATTGTTGCTAGACTCATAAATGATATCGCCGGCCACAAGGTACATTCATTTTCTTATGTTCACTCGAAAGACATCAATTTCCTTGTTGTACTATGAGATTGGCATTCTCTTTTACTTGCATGGTTTTCTGACCTCAGAATAGTTACTGTAAGATGAATATTTTTTTCAATGAAAATGCAGAAGGAGCAAGAACGAAAGCATTTCCCTTCAAGTGTTGAGTGTTATATCAAGGAATATGATATCACAGAGGAGCGTGCCTACGAATGTTTGCACCAGCAAGCTGAAGATGTGTGGAAAGATATAAACCGAGAGGCCCTCATAACTAAAAATGTTCCGATGCATATGATAATGATTGTGATTAACATGGTGCGAATGCTTGAAGCTTTATACCAAAATGGTAAGGAAAATTTCATAAATTCGGAAGGACTCAAAGATCAAATCAGGTCCCTCTTCATTGATGCTATGAGCATTTGAATTTCACTGCATTGTCATTTCAGCTATGTCAAAAACTCAAAATAAACGATTACCCATGTCTCAGTGATTAAGTTCTCAATTATCTAATTTGGTGTTTGGTAGCTTGGAAAGCTCAAGTGTTGGAAGTTAACTGATCGACCATGTAATAGTGTAATAATACTGCACAAATGCAATTCCCCAAATAACTATGAAAAAAAGGTTTTCAATTTTGTCAAATTCCACCAAAATGCGAAAAACGTGAACGAGAGTTGAAAAGGTAAAAGTTTTCGTTACTTATGTCAAAAATCCTATAAAAAATAGAGATAAGATCAATATAGAATTTATATTTGCTATAAAACCAATGAACCAATAATAATCATTTTTTTTTGTCAGAAAAATTATATATAATTCGTAAAAAGTACATATGATTTGATTTTTGCAAATCACATATGATTCTTACTAATTATATATGATTTGTAAAAATTATATATGATTCGTAAAACTCACATATGATTTGATTTTAACGAATAATATGATTTTTACAAATCACATATGATTTTTCTGGTCGGAGATTTTGAAAAAACAAAAGTTCGCCCAAAAAAATCGTCGAAAGTATATTTAACAATGCATGTCTATAGAGAGATAATTTAATTATTGTCGCGATGGTATTTTTTTTTTCGCATAACGACTTACAGTTTGCGAGATATTCAATTTTTAAAAAAAGTGTGAAAGTTTATTTTTTTATTTTGATAAAAAAAGTGAGTGGCTAGGAATTGTTTACTGGTTTGCAAATATGAGTTTTATATTCATCTTTTGGCTATAAAAATAAAAAAAAAATTAGAAAGCCTGTCAACTTTTTTTGAATTTTTTTTGTAAGGGTGTTTTTGTAATATTTTATGAATAGAGCTAGAACCATAAAAGCATTTTCATAAAATACATCCACAAAATGAGTGGCATTGTTTGATTGACTTAATAAAATGAAGAGAAAGATACTATAGTCAAATACACGAATCAAACAATGCTAACTTATTTTATAGATGTAGTTTTTGGAATTGTTTTTGTGATTCTAGAACTAGTCATATTTTATATCTCCCAAAAAACAAAGCTGCAATATAGACAAAAAAAACGCAACAGTTTATTAAGTGGGTTTTGAAATTTAACCGACAATCAACTGATCAAGCATAATACAAAACTGTTTGGTTACAATTTTACATGATCAAAATCAAGGTTTATAAATTTGCATGTTTCTTTTTAGGATTGTTGTTTGTTAACATGAATCATGAGGCTCTGATTTAATACTATGTTAATATGTTCGTATAATTATGTCACTTAGTGATTGGATCGTGTATTTGAGAGTTTTAAGGCAATAGCCATTTAGGGGTGGCAACATTGCCTAAAGTTGCCTCATCTTTTAATGCAAATAACTAATCATGGAAATCCAACACATTTTTTGCCTAAAGTTACCTAAACTTCAATTTTAAGTGGCAATCTTACCTAATGTCAAGCATTAAATTTTACATAATTATATAATTTAAATAAAAAAAAACATAATTAAACACTTAATAAAAAAACAACTATTTTTATTAATAATAATTCAAGGATTATTACATAAAAAACAATACATTTTATTAATAATTCAAAGCAAAATTACATAACACTTATTAAACAAATAAAAAATAATAATTTCAACAAAAATAGGAAATCACTAGTCATCAAGGTATGATAAGTCTTGAGCCGCTACGTGCTCCGTAAGATCATATCGAAGACGATTATAGATATCTTCGTCGAGTAACTCATGTAGCACACTATCATCATAAACTGGCGTTACCGGCGGATCCATTATATGAACCGGTGATATTGCCATACCATCGTTTTTAAAAATCATATTGCACAATATAATGCACGTATAAACCAGTTGTCGAATCTTTTGAACCGACATAGCTCGGAGAGGACGACTGAGAATCATCCATTTTCCTTTTAGACGACCAAAAGCTCGTTCGATATCCTTTCTTGCAGACTCTTGTAGTTTCTTGAATCTCTTTTCCATTGGGTCAGTTGAATACGGATATGCTTTAACAAATGTTGAATACTTAGGATAGATTCCATCGGTAAGATAGTATCCACGTTTGTAAAGCCTTCCACCCAATAAAAATGAACTGTTTGGTGCCGTTCCATTTCGTTCAGTAACATACAATGGAGACTGATTCAAAACATTGATATCATTGTTTGAACCGGGAGGACCAAAAAACGAATGCCAAATCCACAAATCATATGAAGCAGTCGCTTCAAGCATAATAGTCGGGTATTGGTGATTACCTCTCTTATATTGGCCTCTCAAGTGTCTAGGACAATTTCGCCAAACAAAATGTGTACAATCAATGCTACCAAGCATTCCCGGAATATGAAGTTTTTCTTCATGTACATTGAATAAGCGTGCTACGTCATGGCTTGTAGGCCTACGTAAGAACTCTCGACCATATAACTTTATAATCGCATCGCAAAATTTATCAAGGCATTCTCCTAAAATAAAAGGATAACTTTTAATAAAAAATAAATTACGAAATATATAACTAAAAAATAATAATTAAAACATTTTAACAAAAAAACATAACGAAAACAATTTAAATAACTTAATAACAAAAACAAATTAAAAAAATTAATAACGAAATAATTAAATTAAAATAATAACATGACGTTCTTCGTGCCATGTTTAGATAGTCATCAAATCTATCCGGAGGTTCACCCGTTGCGATTTGTCGAATGGCAGATGTACATTTTTGTAATGGCGTGAAACTATTTTGGCCCATCGCGTCTTGACCCGGTTGAAAACATTCGAATTGGGCTTCAATATCATCAACAATTTTTAAAAACAAATTTTTACTCATACGAAAACGATCACGAAAAACGCTTTCGTTAAACTTTGGTTGTTCAACAAAATAATCATTCAATAGAGTTTCTAATGCTCTTTCACGAAAACGTTGGACATAACCACGGGTGTTGGTAGAGCTAGCCGTGTCTTCAAGAGCTTCGTTTCCGGCTAAAAAGGTTTCAAACGTACTTCCGGATAACCATTCTTCGGACGAATCCGGGAGAATAATGATCTCGTCCGATGACGAAGAAGACATTGACATGGTTAAATAAATTGTGTATTGTTTTTGTGATTTGATTTGTGAGATTTTTGTGAATGAAACAATGTGTTATTAGTGAATATTTATAGGGATTTTTTTTTTTTTTTTTTTTTTTTTTTTTTTTTTTTTTTTTTTTTTTTTTTAATGGATCCACGCTCCTAGCATTTACTCCAAACGGTAATATTGAGCCTAGTTTTTCTCCCCACCGATTCGGTTTAGCATGCCGTTTGAGGCACCGAACTCCCCTTGCCGATGCACTGGCAACCATGGTTGCCGATCGGTAGCCTTTGCCGACCCAACTTCACCGCAAGGATGCCACCCCCTTAAGCCAATTTAGGAATTATTCTTAGTTGCCTACATAACTGTAAGTGAATGCTTGACAGTATCTTAACTTGGTGTAATTGTGTTATTTTGCAATTGGCTATAATTCATTACTACTTTTGGTTAAACATTGCGGCACCACAGTTAGTTAGTTGGTGATAATGATTGTTTGTTTTAAGTAGATGGTAACTTGGTGTTTAGTGCTAGATTGTCTTCAAGTGTATATTATTCATGACTCAAGTGTCTTGTTATTATCACTTTGTTCTCTAGTTAAATTTAGGGAGGAAAGAAAAGTAAAGTGTAGGGGAGTAGAGGAGGGGAGAGAAGAGGAGGGACAGTTGGTGTTTCATTTTCATGTTCTTGGATGTGGAGGGGAAAAAAACTTTTGTCCTTTAGCTCAAAGAAGGGAAGTAATAGTTTTCATGTTTACACATATTACAAGCTATTATGCAAATTCATTCTTGCCATAAGATATGAGTGTTGTTTTATACAACGAACATCTTTATGATTTTCAAGTTTGTAGTTGAGCTCCAACATGTACAACAATAAAGAACTCATATGTAAGCTAACATTGAAAATTAAAAAGGTCTACTTCCAGAATGCATTAATAAACAAAATACCACAAAACAACAGTATACACCAGCTAATCAACAATGATGATCAAAACCTAATTTGACATATTAATTTCGTTGTTTAGATACAACAAAAAGTCACTCCACATTTCATTAGAGATTAAATTTCTTATTTGTTTCCCCTGCCATCAATGTCACTTGAAACATTATGTTGTTCTTCTTGTGTTGAATTCAAAACCTCATTAAACACTTCATCTTCAAGCTCTTTGTCATGGTCCTCTTCGAGCAAGAAGTTGTGTAGAATACAACATGCCAAAAATATGTCCAATGTGTTTCACATGAGTAGAACGGTTCTGTTGTACTTCTAACTATAGCAAATCTTTTCATTAAAACAGCAAATGCGCGTTCAATAGCATTTCTTAAAGATGAATGACGAAGATTAAATAATTCATACGCATTTTGAGGTGCACGAGATGAGTACTCTATCAAATGATATCTAACACCTTTATAAGGTGCTATGACTGTACTCTTGTGAGGTAAACCTCCATCGACCAAATAATATTTACCTATAAAAAAGGTTGTATTAGTATAAAAGATACTCTATTATCTCATTATATGTACATCTGAGATCATAATGATATCATACCTTCAGGAATGAGTATCTCGTCATCTCTAGTTAATGCATTTTTTATTATTTGCGAGTCTCATGTCATACCTTCCCAACCGCTTAAGACATGTAAACTTTAAATCAAATGTGCATGCAACTAATACATTATTGGATAACCTTTGCGACCACGATATCTTAGGGCATCCTTAATGGGTACTCTTACACAAACATGTGTTCCATCAATTGCACTTGTACAATCTTTAAAAAAGGGATAAAATCTTATTTTTTCCTAAATTTCTTTTAGGACAGTATCGCCGGTGGGTTCTTGAATATATTGATCTTCTAATGATATAATTGCATTCAAAACTATTTGAAAATGCATACTTGTGGTTGAACCGGATTGGCGATACATCCATGATGCAAAATGGTTTCTTAAGTAATTTCCAACAATGTGTAAAAATCTAGCTACTTGCTCTTCTATTGACATACGTTGAGTTGGTCGAAGACCACCCTCGACATAGTGTCATAAAAGCATTCTCATTCATGCGAATAAGGTCACGACATTTACCACTCATTGAAAGGTCGTGCAACAACTCTTTTCTTACTTTCTCTCTATGCAACATAATATCACAAGTAGGTAAATTAACACTACTTCTCTTATGAAGTCGATTGTACGCAACAAAAGATACCATTAGATAAACCAATTGAATTGTAGCTAATTGTTTTGTAACAAAAGATGTTGGTCATCCATAAAGTTTGGTAACAAAAAGAAAGTCACAAAACCTTATAATCATAAATTAAGTCAATAGGCTATTTAAAAAAAAGATAATATCCGTTAAACAATATATGATTTTTTCAACTATTATATGATTTTTTTCAACTAATTCATGATTCGTTGGCTTAGAACAATGGATACATTTTTATTCATCTAAAGTAAAATGAGAGGAATGTATTACCCATAAAACAAAGAAAGTTAAACGAATAAAATTTTAGAAATCAAACGTTGAATAATGGTATAGATAGGGCCGTAAACGAACTGAACATTCAGTGAACATTTCATGAACCGTTCGGT
>JARVZY010001730.1:0-29142 GCA_030686995.1 Artemisia argyi
TAAACCAGCAGTTGCCACTGCCAGAAATAAAAACAGAGTTTACCCTAAGTCCCCTGTTAAGAGTGCCAAACCTATTACAACTTTTGTTAAATCTGCACAAACAGGGAAAAAGACATATTTTGAAGAGAAAGTTTACAATAATCACAAGTGGGTACCTAAAATTTTAAAACTAGCAGTTTCCACTGCTAAGCCAGCAGTTACCACTCCAAGGCCAAAAGTTCCCACTGGTGGTTCTGTGAACAATAAAAGGGTAAATGTGGGAAATGCTGTTAAGGCCTCAGCACGTTGGGAATGGAAACCAAAAGGATCAATCACCTCAAACAATCCCAATGGTGTATCAATGACCTTTCAAAGATATAATTATATTGATACACGAGGCAGATCCAAGTCATTTGTGGCTTGGGTCCCTAAAAGGAACTAATTCCTTTATTTTATGTGCAGGAACATTCAAAGCCTAAAGATGATCAAGGATATTCAGACAGTGGATGTTCCAGGCACATGACTGGCAATAAGTCCTATTTTTCAGATTTCAAACCTTATGATGGACAATTTGTCAGCTTTGGAGGTGGTATTGGTGGCAAAGTTTCTGGCAAAGGAACAATCAAGGCTGGAAACTTGGATTTTGAGAATGTGTATTATGTGAAAGAACTCAAGTACAACCTCTTCAGTGTGTCACAGATGTGTGAAAAAAAGCATAGAGTTCTATTCACAGAAGATGAATGATATATCTTATCTAAGGATTATAAGCTCCCTGATGAAAGTGATATTTTGCTTAAAATCCCTAGAAAAGGCAATCTATATAGCATAGACATGAAGAATATAGTGGCTAAAGATGATGTTACTTGCTTGCATGCAAAATCCACTTTGGATGAATCCATGCTTTGGCACAGAAGACTTGGTCATGTTAACTTCAAGACTATTAACAAGATTGTGAAAGATGGTCTAGTCAGAGGTTTACCAGAGAAGAGATTTGAAAATGACCAAACATGTGTTGCTTGTCTTAAAGGTAAGCAACACAGAGCTTCATGCAAGACCAAGGCATATAATTCCATTGATCATCCACTTTACATGCTGCATATGGACTTATTTGGTCCTACATCTGTGAGCAGCATAAATTTGAAGAAGTATTGTCTTGTTGTAACTGATGACTTTAGTAGATTTACATGGGTTTTCTTTTTAAGAACCAAGGATGAAACCACTGGCATCCTTAAGACATTCATCACTGAAGTTGAAAATCAAGTTGAAAAGAAGATCAAGATCATCAGGTGTGACAATGGAACAGAGTTCAAGAACAAAGTTATGGATGATTTCTGCAGAGACAAAGGTATTAAGAGAGAATTTAGTGTTGCAAGAACTCCTCAACAAAATGGAGTTGCTGAAAGAAGGAACAGAACATTAATTGAGGCTGCTAGAACCATGATAGCTGATTCAAAGCTACCAGTGACTTTTTGGGCTGAAGTAGTTAACACTGCTTGTTACATTCAGAACAGGGTTTTAGTGGTTAAAACAAAGAACAAGACACCTTATGAGCTATTCAGAGGAAGACCCCCAACTTTGGAATTTATGAGGCCATTTGGATGTCATGTTACAATTCTCAGTACCATTGATCATCTGGGTAAATTTGAAGAAAAGTCTGATGAAGGCTTCTTTGTTGGATATTCTATGGTTAGCAAGGCTTTTAGAGTCTATAACTTAAGAACAAAGAAGATTGAAGAGAATTTGCATGTTAATTTTCTTGAAAATAAAACTAACATAGCAGGTTCAGGACCAGAATGGTTATTTGATCTTGAGACATACAATGAATTATGTACCTATTACTTCAAGTTCTGGAGAAAAAAATCTTGAATAATCAGAAGAATTCATTGATGAAGATGAATCCTGCCAAGATGATGAAGATGATAAAGATCAAATTGTTATGCTACTTTGGGACTTTGTTGACAATAATGAAAACTCTCAACCTTCAAGGGATTCTGAAAAGGAAAATGATGCAAATGCTGTGAATTTTGATGTACTGAATACAGAAATTCCTGCTAGCAGTGGTAACTCAATTCCCTATGCTACAACAGAAGTTTCCACTGATGGTCCAAATGTGGGAAGTTCCTCTCAGGAATCACCCAGTGATGATGTTGAGATCTCAAACATGCCAACAACATATGATATTCCTAGCACATCACAGACTTCAATTCACAAAGTGCATCCACTTGAAAATGTTATTGGTGAGCTACAATCAGGTGTGAAAACAAGAAGGCAGACAAAGAAAGATGATGTTCATGGGTTCATTAGTGAAGTTTATGAGTCCAAGAAGCATAAGAACAAGAATGAATGTTCGTTTTTTTGTATTCTATCACAAGTGGAGCCGAAAAATGTTTATAAGGCTTTAGAAGAATCTAGCTGGGTTGAAGCAATCCAAGAGGAGTTGTTGCAGTTCAAACTTCAAAAGGTTTGGGTTCTTTGTGATCTGCCTGATGGTATGAAGGTGATTGGTACTAAGTGGGTTTTCAGGAATAAGAAAGATGAAAGAGGAATTGTTATCAGGAACAAAGCTAGATTGGTTGCTTAAGGATACACTAAAGAGGAGGGTATTGACTATGGAGAAGTTTTTGCTCCTGTTGCAATGATTGAGGATATTTGATTGTTTCTAGCCTATGCATCCTTTATGGGCTTTACTGTCTATCAAATGGATGTTAAGAGTGCCTTCCTATATGGAAAGATTGATGAGGAGGTTTATGTCTCTCAACCTCCAGGCTTTAAAGATCCTCAACATCCTAATAAAGTGTATAAAGTTGTTAAGGCTCTTTATGGCTTACATCAAGCTCCAAGGAAGTGGTATGAAACCTTAGATAATTATCTGTTGAATAATGGGTTTCATAGAGGAAAGATTGATCAAACTTTGTTCATCAAGAAAAACAAGGGTGATATTCTACTTGTTCAAGTATATCTTGATGATATCATCTTTGGATCTACTAGACAAGAGATGTGCAAAGAGTTTGAAAAGCTGATGAAAGATGAATTTCAAATGAGTTCTATGGGAGAACTTATATTCTTTTTGGGGCTGTAAGTTCAACAGAGTAAAGAGGGCATTTTTATCAGTCAAGACAAATATGTGACTGAGATTATAAGGAAGTTCAAATTTATTGATGCAAAACCTTCAAATACCCCTGCTGATAAGACTACTCATCTATTGTTGAAGAATGCTAGTGGAGCTGATGTTGATGTGCACACCTATAGATCTATGATTGGTTCTCTGATGTATCTTCAAGACCAGACATTATGTTTGCTGTATGTGCTTGTGCAAGATTTCAAGTTACTCCAAAGACATCACATATGACAGCAGTAGAGAAGATTTTTAGGTATTTGAAGACATATTCTAATCTAGGATTGTGGTATCCAAGAGAATCCCCTATGGAATTGATCACTAACTCAGATAGTGACTATGCTGGTGCAAGTTTGGATAGAAGGTCAACTACAGGAGGATGTCAATTTCTTGGATTTAGATTGGTGTCATGGCAGTGCAAGAAACAAACAATGGTGGCTACTTCAACCACTGAAGCAGAATATGTTGCTGCTGCTAGCTGTTGTGCTCAGATCTTATGGCTTCAGAATCAATTGTTGGATTATGGGTACAATTTCATGAACACCATTATCTATATAGACAATAGTAGTACCATATGCATTATTAAAAATCCTACGCAACACACTAAAACTAAACATATTGAAATTAGACATCATTTTATCAGAGATTGTTTTGAGAAAAAGCTTATTAATGTTGTCAAAATTCATACTGATGACAACTATATTGATTTATTAACAAAAGGGCTTGATGTGGGCAGGTTTCAATACTTGGTAACTGGTATTGGAATGCTAAATCCATAAATCTTTTTTGTCTAATAATTTTCAGTGTTGCAGGATAGTTTTTAGGTACTAATATTGTTTGTATATGTTTGTATGGTTTTCTACTAACTTGTATGCAGAGAAATTAAAGAACATTGGAAACCATGTTACAACAGTGGAAAGACTTGCTCTCTCAGTAACAAAAGCTAAAAGTACTTTTATTCATTCATTCATGAGGAAACAAAGTACATCCATTCAGAGAGTTCAGACACAAACATAACATCACAAAACATAAAGATAAACAACCAAACATCTAAACCTTCAGACCAACTACTCCATGGGTTTCTTCCCTTTTCCCTCATAATCATGCTTGCCCTTAGAAGCTTTCTTTCTCCTGTCATCAAAAGAAAGTTGCTTTCTTGGACAAGCAAGGCCCAGAACTTGCTTGGGAGGCTTTGGCAATTGTGCAGGCTTCTCAACAGCAGGCCACTTCATGTTGACTATGGCTGACTCCAAAGCTGTAGTGAGGGCTCTTGGAAGTTCCTTGGACAAGGTGTAGGTTGGATCATCATCATCAGAGGAAGAGCTTGAATAAAATTCTAGAGATGGAGCAGGAGCAGCTGATATCTTCTTGTTAGGCTTCATGTTGGAGGATGTAGCTGTTGCAGCACTTGGTGGAAAATAATCACTCCATCCTGCTGAAAGTTCTTCTGAGTCAGAGCAATAACTGATTTCCTCATCAGAAGAATCATCTGATGATATGTAGATCAATGGAAACCAGCTCATGATGTTTTGTAGAGTTTGTGATATTGGAGATTAGTTTTGATGAAAACTAAAGTGTTTTTGAGCCCCCTTTTATAAGCAAAGTCAAGGTCGAAGGGTAATTAATGAAGGTTATTTACTCTTAACTGTTTTGGTAGGTTAGAGTAGTAAATTTGGATATTATTAGGTTGACTTTGGAGAGATATTTTTATGAATAGTAACTTGGTCAAAAAGTTACTTTGGGTTAAATTATATTGGCTATGCTAGGTGTTTCTTACTTATGAAGAATACAAGCCCATATTGTGTGAGACATTGGAGTTATAAGGTGTGTATCTCAGACACACAACAAATGGTTATTGATTCACCATGTCTAATCAACACAAGAATCAACTAGTCCAGAGCAAACGGCTCCTAGTAAAGACTTCTCAAATCCATTTATGGTTGATAGTTTACCAAAAACTATATGGTTCTCAACTCACCATATTCCATGTGATAAAGAGTTGGCTAGTCCATAGCAAACGGCTCATGGTAAAGACATATCAAATCCATTTATAGCTGATAGTTTGCTAAAAACTATGATAAGAGCAGCTAATTTTCATGTTTTCCATACCACTGCTCTTTGATTTTTGTGAAAATTTACCATTGCTAGTTCACAAGTTACCACTGCAAGTGAAATTTTTCCACTGGTGAACTAGCCGTTACAACTGTTGTGTCAGTAATCTTATTTTTTAACTAGCCGTTGTAAACTAACCGTGTTTCCTTATTAATAGGGTAACTTTTTGTGAATTATCCACTTACCAATTTAATTTATTCTTTTTTCAAAGATAAATTCTTACTTAAGATAATTTACTTTACGCATACTCCTCAAACCCTATTAGTATAAATTAATCTTCATACGGCTTGATTCTTATTCTCGATTACTAACACTTTTATCTTTCTTTCACAAAATCATGGCGATTCTAAACTTTGTTGAGGAGCACAACCAAGTGGCCTATTTACAAAAGTCAAACGAAAAGAGTGGCCATGTTTTCCATCAGATTGTGGATTTTCTCAATACAACCCATATAAGGTATGCTTTAACTGTTAATCCCACAATATTTGTTTCTCATATCAAACAGTTCTGGAACACTATGGAGTCCATAACTTTTGAACAGGGAGACACACGCGAAACTGTGGAAGCTCTGAGAGCCACAGTGGATGGGGTAACTATTGATGTTACTGAGTCATCCTTGAGGAGAGTTCTCCAATTGGATGATCTCAATGGTATCATCACATTACCCAATTCAGATATTTTCAAAAATATTGCTTCCATTGGGTATGATACATCTGATCAAAAAGTTACTTTCAGAAAAGGATGTTTTTGTCCCCATTGGAGATTTTTAATACATACTCTTTTACATTGCCTAAGTCCTAAGAAAACATCTTATGAGGAATTTGCATCAACCATGGCTTACCCTTTGCATATATAATAATTTTTTATTTAATGAGTTTAGATATTGTAATCATCAAAAAGAGGGAGATTGTTGATATAAATAATGCGTAAAAACTTTATTAATATTTTTCGATATCCCTATGTTTTGAAGATCACAAAATATAAAATCATTAAACGTAAAATCATTACGTAAATAAGTATTTAGTGACAAAATATCATTATATCCAACTAATTCACTTAAGGTATGAATAAACAAGTGCCTAATACATTTTATGATCAAAGGAAGGTTTATTTACTAATTACAAATTATATAAAATGGTATAAACATTTTATATATTTAAGAAAAACACTTTTGGTAATTAAAGGAAAATGTTTATTTCATAATAAATATATGAATTCAAAATTTTAACCAAATTCAGTTAAATTTTCACCAAATAAACTTTCCCCAGAAAAGACAAAGAATCTGGCCGTTTCATATGGGCGGCCCCCTTAATTATAAGGGGTGGCCCCCTTAATTTTAAGGGGTCTGGCATATAATTAAGGGGGCCGGTATACGCTCCTGTGTCAGATTTCTTTGCCTATAAATACTGGTTCAAATCTGAATTTTTTCCTCACCTTTTGCACTAAAACTTTCTGTTCTAATTCTCTCAAATCATCCTCCTAAAACCTTTGATCATAAACATATTAGTTCTTTTTTTCAAGTGATACAATCCATCCTCATTCAAAGTGCAAGAGAAGAATACTTCTCCAACATCTTATTTAGAAGTATTGAAGTGTTGTGTATATGGTTAGGTGTTGTGTAAATTATTTGTAAAGTTGTAGAAGGTGTGTAATTGATAGATCTAGGTGGGTTAGTAGTTGTGAATAGAAGTAGTGAAGAAATAGTTGTGTTGTGAAGAGGAAGTAGTGAAGGTGTGAGAAGTAGTGTAGTAGTAGTGTTGTGTATAAGTTGTGAAGAAGGTGTGTAGTGGTGTGAGATTGGTTCTAGCTACTATTAGAACTCGACATTTAGCTTAGTGTCGTTAATCGGTGTAAGCAAAAGTTGTGTAAGGTTTCTCCACCAAAAGGGAGTTCGTTGTGTTAGTGAAGAAAACTCTCGAGTAGGAGACTCGAGGAGTGGTGTAGGGCAAGGAAGGAGACTTTGTAGCCGAACCACTATAAATCCGCCGTGTCTTGGTTTGATCTTTCCATCTCTTGTTCATTATTCCATTTACATCTTTATTATTTACATACTCATATATATTTGCATCTAGTTGTAGCTTGTGATATTGTGCTAAAATTGATTTCACACAAAGTTCAAATAAAAGGTTCATTCACAAAATAAAGTTTTTATAAATAACCTAAAAAGATACAATATATACATACACATAAACTAGTGAAATTGATCATTTAGACTGAGTAGATTTTTTACAATAAATCTGGTATGTGTAAGGCTTCAGAACTTTGGAATGGGGAGGTTAAACCACTTTTTCCTGAAATGCTTTATAAGATTTCACAGGTACAGGGTGAAGATACAACCATCCCAGTTGTATCCCATCACACACCCACTATTGTAGTTCCATAAATTCATCGTACCCCAGCAGTTACTCACACATATGAGAGGAGGCCAAAATAGCCAACTCCTCTCATCTCAACATTGCATGTTGCTGAACCTTTTGGTTTAGGAACAAGCAGTAGTGGTTCAAGGCTTCCTCCTAGTCCAACTAGAGAAGAGCCTGAATCAATGCCCTATGATTCACCTCTCTTAGCAGGTCACACAGTTGGAAGTGTTGAGGGCAGTGTGCAACCAAATGAATTGATGGAATTATGTACCCAGTTAGTCAAACAGGTTCAAGCTTTGGAGAAAGATCTGGCAATGACTAAACAACAACATGCCACAGATCTTAACCAGATGAAGGCAGAGATTAAAAGATTACAAGATTACAAGATGAAGTTGACAGTCTCAAGAAGCACAGCTCTTCCACTCCACCTCATACTGATGATGACTCTGTCTACTTTAGTGAAGATTTGGAGAATTCTCCCAAACAGGGGAGGATTAAACCTGAAGCAGAGTTTAAGGGGAGGAAATTAAATTTTGAACAGGATTTTGCTGACTTAGATGATGTTGTTAATGTTCAAGAAAAGGAAGATGCAGCTGTGGGTTCTAAAGAAATTTTTGCTGAAGCAGTGGAAACTCATAAAGTCAATGTGGAAACAGTTACAGATGTAATGGATGTTGCTGATGCATAATTTCAAAGAAAAAGAGTAGAAAAAGGAAAAGTTCAAGTTGTTGATGAATCATCTGAGCAATCAAAGAAGATTTCAAAGAAAGAATAAGCTCAGATAGATTATGATGCAGAATTGGCAGAAGTTGAAATTGAGAAGAAGAAAAAGCAATAGGAGGATGAGATTGCAAGTTTTATGGAATCTAAGAGGTTGGACAAATTAGAAACAGTGATGGAAGAACCACTTTCTGTTGTTCCACCAACAATATTACATGAGAAACCTCCAATGTTCACTTATGTGCCTACAGAAGAAGAAATTGAGTTCATGATTGATAATGATCCGGTGATTAGAAAGAAGGCAATTGAACTCATTGCAAATACAACTCTTAATGAAGATCAAAGGTCTGCACAATTAAAAGACTTCATTCAGATGAAGAATCAACAGGCTCTTGATGACATCATTGGCACAGTAAGAAAGGGTCAAAAGAAACCAAGACAACCTACAAAGACACAAATTATTGCTGAGATGAAGACCTATTGTTGTCATGTTCGAAATATGAAGATGGCACAATTTAAAGGTATGACACATGATTAGATTGAAGGTATTTACTACAGGGTTAAAAGAGAGGATAGTCATTTCATCCCTATGGATAAAGAACCTAGATTTATGAAGTCAAAAAGGTCAGGAGTGAGTCTTGAATCAAAAGATGCTAAGAAGTTGAAGTCTCAGGAGTCATCTCAAGCAAAAGAAGGTGTTGGTCCACGAAATTGAGCAAATCTTGATAAACATAAGTTAGAACTTCATTAATAATAATGAATAAAAGAGTTACAAGATTACTCAAACCAACTAGACTACATGATAACATCATCAGCTTCTCTATGGGGATAATTTCGGTATATTATCCCCATTTAAGAATGACAATGTTCTCTCATTAATTAAATGAGAGGAGGAATCCTAACTAATACAAAGTATTACATTGTTGGACTCACTTACTATCTCTTTTACAACTAACATATATATAGGAAGTACAAGTATCACATGTGATAGTGGTAGGTACACATGTGAAGGATGAGTTGTCATCCACTACTTGGAATATGCTTCAGAATATTCTTTTGCTTTTGTACTTTTGTCTTTCTTGTAGCTTGTATTCCTAAGAAAGTGCATACCTATATTTATTCCCTTTTTGTACTTGCTGTCATAATGCTTCAGGGAGCATGAGCCTCCTCAGGGAGCATGAAGCATTCTTCACGGAGCATGTACATCTTCAGGGAGCACATGCATCCTCAGGGAGCATGTGCATCCTCAGGGAGTATGTTTGTTGTAGAGATAGTTTCAGGGAGTTAGTGAGTTATTGTCATCACTCACTAAACTCCATCACCTTCTTCTTGGCTCAGGGATCATTCACTGAGTACCGCCACACTGAATGATTGAGTCTTTCTTTTTAGACCCGGTCCGAGCATCCTGAAAGTAACTCACTGAGTGTCTATGCACTCAGTGACTTGTTTCTTACTGAAATAGTAATTATACTATTTTATTCAGTAAGTATTTTGGCTATTTTATTTTCAAATACTTGTGGGTAATATTTGGGAGAAATATTGACCCAACAATCTCCCCCTATTTGAATATACAAATAGCCTAAGGTGATTGGGTTTAAATAAAGGACCTGGTACAATTTTGATACATCAGAGTCCACCCAATATTTTGGTTCAGTGACCTGGGGTTCAGGGACTTGGGTTTAGTTCCTGAGGTTCAAGGGTTCAGGTCAGTGAGAGAGGGGTTCAGGGGATAGGGTGAGTTCAGTTGGTGGTTTAAGGAGGTTCGCTGACCAGGTTCACTGAGAGAGATTCAGTTACCTAAGGGGGTCAAAATTCAGGGACCTGGTTCAATTTTGATACATCAGGGTCCAATCTCCTTTGTGGGTTAGTGACCAGGGAAGGGAGTTCAAATTTCCAGGTTCAGTGACCTGTTTTAGAACTTTAGTGACTTAGGTTCAGGCTCCTAAGGTTCACTTGTATTTAGAGGGTCCTGGTTCATTTTTGATACATCAGTGGCCACTCTTTTGTTCCCTTAAAGACATTTAATCACTTTTCAAGTGAAAGAACCTGGTTCAAATTTTGATCCATCAGTATCCAATGTCTTTTATCACATATTCTCAGTCTACAACAGTTATAATTTTTTAATTTACAAAAAAAATTACAACACATTTTTTGTTTGCAACATTATTTCAACCCATGATGCTGCACTCCAAAGACTGAGATATCCCACTTCTGGGTTTTCCCACACCCACTGCCTCAATTTCCTGATGTTCATCCTACACCAAGCTATCGAAACCCACTTCCAGGGTCAGTCTTCAAACTGACTTTTATCCCATTGATGCTTTCAGCACCCTGATGCTCATCAGGATGCAGCCAGTTGCCACACTTGAGTGTTTGACTCATTTCTTTGCAACTTAACTGAGATGAACTCAGCTCTTTAACACCCGCATGATGTTGCAAAGCTCACCCCGAAACCTGAATAATCCACCTTGAGTTACCTGATCTTACCACACTTTGTAACACACAGCTGAGATGAACTCAGCTCTCCACACGCACCCTGATCAGTAGCCTGATACACTATCTTCATGCCTGATTCTATCTCGAATCAGTGACTTTTTCAGGCTAGGCCCGAAAACCATATTAACCCACTCACTATCATCAGCTCCTCTCTTTTTCAGCACCTCTTTACACCCTTTAATTATCAGTTCCTACTTCAACTACCATTCCCTGACAAAACCTTCAATCAGACTCATTTTTCTTATCCCATTTGTGCTCCCCTTTTTTTTGAACACCGATACACCTCATCACTCATCAGCTACTTCTGATCCTCTCAATACCTCTAGTCACGACACAATAAGCTTAACTGACTTATTTTGATCAGACTAACTATCATCTCTACCCGAATAACCTGGTAACACTCCCTAATTTACCAAGTCTCCGTTTAAGCTTTATTTACTTAAACTGACAGCCACACATATTCTAGAGTCACGACACGGTACTCCCTGAATTAACCCATGACATTCATGCCACCCTCCTTTCTTTTTCTTCTCTTTCACATCTCTGCCATAGTGAGGTCCTGGTGTGAATTTTAGATCGAGAGTTATGTGGGTTTGTGTGGTTTTTGGGTGATGATTTTTGTTGGGTGTTTTGAGAGAAGATGATGAGTTTTCGATGGGATCTGGATTTTTAGTGTCGTTTTTATTTTTTGAGATTTGGTGGGATTTTGGTTTTGGTGATGTTGAGGATTTGTGATAAGATCTTTGTGTAGATCCGGTTTGTGTGGGTGGTGTTTTTTTATTCTAGATGTAGATCTAGATTTTGAGGAGTGGGATAAGGATAGGGTTTGTGTGGTGGGTAATGTGGGATAAATGTAACTTTTGAGGTTTCAGGGAATGGGATCTATTGTCACTCATAAATAAATGTGTTTCTCCCCCTCAAAAATTGCTCTAGCAGTAGCAGTTTTTGAAGAACACATTTAATTTTTTGCTTTGATTGTTATCATGTAATCCTTCGAACGGATCTGGATCATAAGAATAATCCACCCGCTCTGATACCACTTGTTGGTCCACGAAATTGAGCAAATCTTGATAAACATAAGTTAGAACTTCATTAATAATAATGAATAAAAGAGTTACAAGATTACTCAAACCAACTAGACTACATGATAACATCATCAGCTTCTCTATGGGGATAATTTCGGTATATTATCCCCATTTAAGAATGACAATGTTCTCTCATTAATTAAATGAGAGGAGGAATCCTAACTAATACAAAGTATTACATTGTTGGACTCACTTACTATCTCTTTTACAACTAACATATATATAGGAAGTACAAGTATCACATGTGATAGTGGTAGGTACACATGTGAAGGATGAGTTGTCATCCACTACTTGGAATATGCTTCAGAATATTCCTTTGCTTTTGTACTTTTGTCTTTCTTGTAGCTTGTATTCCCAAGAAAGTGCATACCTATATTTATTCCCTTTTTGTACTTGCTGTCATAATGCTTCAGGGAGCATGAGCCTCCTCAGGGAGCATGAAGCATTCTTCAGGGAGCATGTACATCTTCAGGGAGCACACGGATCCTCAGGGAGCATGTGCATCCTCAGGGAGTATGTTTGTTGTAGAGATAGTTTCAGGGAGTTAGTGAGTTATTGTCATCACTCACTAAACTCCATCACCTTCTTCTTGGCTCAGGGATCATTCACTGAGTACCGCCACACTGAATGATTGAGTCTTTCTTTTTAGACCCGGTCCGAGCATCCTGAAGGTAACTCACTGAGTGTCTATGCACTCAGTGACTTGTTTCTTACTGAAATAGTAATTTTACTATTTTATTCAGTAAGTATTTTGGCTATTTTATTTTCAAATACTTGTGGGTAATATTTGGGAGAAATATTGACCCAACAGAAGGTATTAGCAAGCTGACTGAAGAACAAGTTACTAATATGGTGTATATTGAAACTGATGTGCTTAATATTGAACCTTTACAAACAAAATATCCAGTAGTTGGTTGGGAAATCTATTCTGATGACTTTGGTGTAGCATGGAAGATTATTAGAACTGGAAATGTCACAAGTATTTGCAGAGATTTTGAAGATATTGTTAGATCTTGTGATAGAGAAGATTTGGATACTTTGTGGAGGATTATTCAAGATCAGTCCAAGAAAGATGAACTTGTTGATGTCAAAGCTCAAGAGTTGTGGGTTCACTTTAGAAGATTATATGAACCTGACCCAAGTGACAGGTATTAGAGATTTGAAGCTCACAATATGAATACTCTGTGGAAATTCTATGATTCAAGTGTTGTACATCATGTTTCTACTCAAGATGGAGTTGATGTGTTTATGTTAGCTGAAAAGGATTATCCATTGAGAGCTGGAGTTCTCACTGTTATGATGTCAGTAAGGCTCAGATGTTGGGGAAGAAGTGAAGTCATAGAAGATTTGTTACAGAGAATTTATGATCAAAGTGTGAGAGCTGATAAGGAGTTAAGGAAAAGAAGATAAGTGTTTGGAAGAATTCCCATATCCTCATATCTACTGACTACTTGAACAAACTTATTGATTTACATGTTAATCATAAGTTTAGGGGAGGATTGTTGGGACTTATATTAACAGTTACCACGGCTAAGTATGAAGATTACAACTGCTGAAGAATGCACTAGCAGTGGAAACTCATTACCACTGCTAGTACATATTATTACCACTGCTGTTAGGATAACTGTTAGGAAACGTGTAAAGATAAATATAGAATAGATCTTGTGTATATCTTATTCTATTAGAGTTATACATATCTTGTAGAAGAGGACTCCTTGTGCTATAAAAGGAGGTCCTAGGTTAAGGTTAGATATACGTTTTTCTTAAGAGCTTCAAGGTTGTAACCCTAGTGATACAAAGATCACTCGTATTATTATTATTAATAATATTGGAGCTAACTGTTTGATACATACATTATTCTCATTCATATACAACTGTTTCATTCACAATCAAACTTCTAAGTGTTACTAAGTAGATTCCACATACTTAGTGATATAACTCAAAGTATCATTCTATTACAGATCAAGGTGTTTTAGATCCATCAAAACCAATAGAATCAGATGAGGAGGTTGATTCCAAGTGAGTTGGGAATGATCAAGGTCAGCACAAGGTAATGGTGAAGGTTGTTCTATTTATTTTGTTTATCTTAAGCCTTGGGATGGATTGTTTTGGAACAATATAGTTTATGTAGGTCAAATAACATTTTAATGTTCTGTTTAGTGGTAGTTTGTGCCACATGTATGTTTATGAACATTTTTATGTATTGTTGATCGATGTTATGTACTAGCAGCACTAATATATCTTCTAGCAGCACAACACACAAGTAAAGTTTAGGGTTTTAGTTACATGCAAATTATGTCCCTTGACTTAAGTATCTGGTTTAAATAAAATGGGCCATATCACGTGCCAAAGATCCGTTATCATAACATTTAGCTTCTTCCTCAATTCAAAAACTCATCCAAACACATACCTAATAAACACTAAAATAAATCATTCATTCGAAATGGCTTCATCATCATCTTTGGTTCGAAGTCTTCGTCCTTCACCACCTACCTATTGCGAGCATGAGGAACCCGTTTTTGAACAAACATCACGAACCATCTATCATCCTTTAAGGCGTTTTCTAGGCTGCATAAATTATTATAATGTAAGTGATTTTTACTTTGTTTATCATTGGGGTATATGCTAATATGTCTAAACATGTAGGGTTCAAAATGTCGCACCTTTTACTGGCTTGATCCTGAATTACTAAGTGACTACTACAAAAAAGAAGTGCACAAATTAATTCAAGTGGAAAAAGGATTTAAAATAGAAAAATGTAGTTTGAATGAAAAAATAAGAGACTTGCAAAGGGAATTTGACTATCAGAAGTCTTATTTGCAAAACCAAGTCTTACTTCTACAAATGGAATTGAAAGAAAGCAAATCCGAGCTACTGGTTTATAGGAAATGTGTTGTTGTAATGGCTCTGGTTGTTGCTTTTATGTTGTTTGCAGGAAAGTTGGTGTAGAAGTCAGGATGTAATCTTGTAATGTAGAAGTACAAGTATGCAAGATGTAATGTAATTGACTTTTGTTATTGACTATTAGCTCTATGAATAGAGCTCTGTATTCGCATTTTTAAGTTAATGAAGTTATGTAACAACCTTTTGTTATTGAATGTTAGCTCTATGAATATAGTTCCTCATTGACATGGATTCATCCTTACTTCATTCAACAAATGTTTGACATACAAAAGTCAAACAATGTCAATTGTTTATTTTTATTGTTACAAGGTTGTTACAATCTCAATTAGTCAGTTCCTCATTGACATGGCTTCATCCTCACTTCATTAGACAAATGTTTGACATACAAAAGTCAAACAATGTCAATTGGTTATTTTTATTATTACAAGGTTTGTTACAATCTCAATTTGTCAAACATGATGAATTAGAGTAATGCAGAACAACAAATAAGGATAATTAAGCTAATCATTTTCCATTACATGTTAAATAAAAAAGAAAATGTACATCAAACAAAAGTTACACATTCTTAAGACCTAAACAACCAATTTTGGAGATTTCTCTGAGTCAAAGGCCTTATGTGCAGCTTTGTAATCCAAGCCATCCAAGGCCACATCATCATACTCCTCTTCATCTTCAGGCACGCATGGCTTGGTTCGACCATACTCCTTTTCAACTTTAGCAAGCTGAAGCAATGCTTGTTTGCTTGCTTTTTTCTTCTTTTCTAAAGTCCACCACTGCAACCACACATTCACATCCCTTTGCTCTTCTTTTCCTGCACATAATATACCATTATTAAAGATTAAAAAATGACAATATTTATAAGAGATTAGGCATTGAATGATTAAAGTATTTGCAGCAGTATCTCAAAGAAATGTATAAGTAATTTATAGATACCTTTACCTGATTCTCCACTGCTTGAAGACTCTCCTTGAACACGTTTTTTTTCTGAAATGAAAGACACATTAGATTACTAATATATAAAATTTGGTGAAAGATATATTATTGAATCTTTAGATCACTAATCTATTAACATACTTTGAGTTTTTGTTACTTGAAGCACCTCCGGATCTCTTTCTGTTTCCTGACATACTATATGATACTTTGTTGCAGGTTTATTTTTAAGACTTTGGTAACAAACGATTTGTGATGTATGTGATACATGGCAATGAGTATAAAAAAGGGATTTTGGAATTCAAAACGTCCAATTGCAGTTTCCAAGATGCAGGTGTGAATTGAAATCATAGGAAGGAACTTTGGAAGACTCATTAGCATTTAATATGTTTTTTTCAAACTTTTTATGTTGAAGTTGATTATGTTTGTTACATCTTAATGAAGTGATTAATTATTTGTCACATGTGTTGATGTTGATTATGTTTGTCATATCTTAATGAAGATAATATGTGAAGAAAACAGATATACATGGTGGTACTATAAGGAAATAAATCTATGTACAATAATATGTTAAACACAAACTTCATTACACTAATCATATGCTCCATAATATACTAATTAATTGCATCACAAAACTTAAAACCGTCAACAAATTGAAATACAACACAAATTCATCCAAAAATCCATTTTAAAACTTATAGTTAAGCGGATAGATTGCAGTAATAACAAATTTAAATACACATAGGACTACATAAACCATCCTATATATGACACTAAATTAACCATCCTATCAACCTACATCATTTACTACATAACATTGTCTACGGATAAACCCATATGGTTCATCCTACATCAGCTAATTACATACCATTGTCTAGTGACAAACCCATTTGGTTTATCATACATCAGATACTTGCACAAAGTTTATCCAAATTACAACAACTTTCAAACATTGTTTCAACCATCAACATACATCAAACCTTAAAACCCTTTGGGACCTGTTTGTGTCATCCGTTAAAAAGAAGCGGACCCTTGCAGCTACACCAAAGCCGGCTTCCTGGCTCAACTCCCTAAAACTAGAGCATGAAACAATTGACACCTTCCTCCTCACCTTCCCTCGACCAGGTACCACCACTGTTCTCTCACGAACTTCAAACACTTTCTGTATCATTTGGTGCTTCACAACAGCGACAGAGTACCCATACAAGTTGTATTTGTGCACAATTTTTGATGGTATAGTCTGTTACAGAATGTACAAAACTTAGCATTAGTTTTTTGGGGGTTATTCTAACACACATTATGATCTATCAATCATCCTATCAGACACGCAATATCTCAGACAAGTGAAAATGAAAATGCTACAAGTGTGTTACTACTGCTGCATATTAAGCTTATTCAGGATAAGTCTGCTTATGGAATTCAGTGCTGCTAGTAATAAGTTACAACTGCTATAGTTTGATAGTTGTTTAGTTTGATGGTATAGTCTGTTACAAAATGTACAAAACTTAGCATTAGTTTTTGGGGGTTATTCTAACACACATTATGATCTATCAATCATCCTATCAAACACACAATATCTCAGACAAATGAAAATGAAAATGCTACAAGTGTGTTACTGCTGCTGCTGCATATTAAGCTTATTAAGGATAAGTTTGCTTATGGAACTCAGTGCTGCTAGTACTAAGTTACAACTGCTATAGTTTGATAGTTGTTTAGTTTGTAATCTCATTGAAATTGTAGCATAACAATTTCATAAATTATCAAAGCTTTCAAGACACTTACAAGTCGTCTATCTCTCCAGAAGCATGCAATCAGTGTTCTGTAGAATGCCCTATCTTCTTGGTCATGGACAGTAAGAAACGACCATTTGCACATTCAGTTCATTCGTCGGGGTTCAAAATTTGAATTTAATAATACAAAATGAGTAAGTTACAGATAATCCAAAATGTTACACAGATATCATATACTTGATGTAGTTAAAGCTAATAAAGGAAAAGATACCATAGTCTTGTGGTTGGTAACACAAGGAATTCATGGCAATATTGGTGTTGTATGTCTCCGCAGTTGTGATGGCCCCTCCATCAGGTTCAAACAACATCACATTATATTCCTGGCCCGGGACAACCTGAGTAAAAACCATCCACTGACCAGGGCTCATATTCAAGTCTCGAATCAGTGTCAACCAACCACAACCATACAAGAAAGAGTGGATGTATCGATCATAGAGATGATCACTGGCTACCCTAACATTGTAGTCAGTCGTGTTAGCGGAAACCAAGACCGAATCAGTAGGGTTTGGACCATCCAGATCTCTCAGAAAGTCTTCCTGCAATGACTGCATAAGCAGAGATATGTCTGTGACAGGCACTAAACATCTCCAAAATGGGGCACTCTCGGGTTCATAATTGTGAAACTCCAACCCATCCTCACCATAGCAAGTTACATAAAACAGATCCTCACCCTCTTTAACAAAATGTATGTACTCAACATTAGAACAGGTGATGTTGTGAATGAAAAAATCATTCCTCCTCGCTCCCTCAACAACACACTTTAATTCTGAGATTCTCCTTACACGAACTTTCCATCTACCCCCCCCCCCCCCCCCAACAGTTAACTAAGTAAATAAAACCATTGGCATGATAGGAACCTCCTAGAACATAATCATTATGCAGTTCCTGTATATGAAAATTAATTTTTAACCATTGTGAATTAAATACTAATTAAACTAGTTTCTTAGATAAATAACAGCTTGTCAATAATGGTGTTAACTTACAAACTCATCCAAAACATGTTGAGGATTGTCCACAGTGCAAATAAATTGATTACCAAATATGGTTATTGCATTAACGATTAAGGTTACAAAAAAAATGCAAATACTGTCTGAATGAAGTAAAAAACTGTAAATGTGGTTACCTGGTACGTGTGTTTTTTGAAGAATCACGACTGCTAAGCTCCGATTGTATTGTTTCAGATATTGGGTTGAAAGAAGATAGAACGTTTATGTGTGTGTGATTTTGTTAATGTTAATGTGTTAAACACGACTTAGTTTGGTTATTTGCAAAAAATGTCCTCGTCGCTTTTCGTGCAAACGAGTAGCTGAAGTGTGTTAAAGGCGAGAATAGTGAAATGACGAAAATACCCTCACGTGCAACGCACGTGAGGACTGACTAACGAGCTTCGCTAACGATCGTTAAGAAAAAAAACCATTTTTGCAAACAAGCGTCAGCCTCAAGGACACTTTTTGCCTAAGGAAACCTGCTCAGGGACACTTTTTGCTAAAAGTATTGTATGAGGACAACTTTCGCAAAATTGACAAAGTTAAAGGGCATTTTTTGCAGTTTACCCTTTCTTAATTTGTTGTACTCTTAATAATTAAAGTTGAGGGAAAAATTCAAATGCACACTCTTATTTTGATGCATACCAAGGGACAAATTCCCACCATCCATCTAGTTTGTCCTAATGGTGGGGATTAACCTAATATTAAATGAGAAACATAAGTCCAGGTTTTTTTTTTTCATTTTTCTTTTTCTTTTTGTCTTTTTTATAATTCTTTTTTTTTCTTTTCCTTTGTTCTTTTAATTCACGTAGTTTTTTTTTTTCCTTTTTTTCTTTTTTTTTATTATTCTTTCAATTCCCTTTTTTTTTAATTCACTTTTTTTTAGTTCACGTTTTTTTTCGCTTTCATATGTTTTTTTACTGTTTTCATACGTTTTCGTCCGTTTTCTTACGTTTTTGTCCGTTTTCGCCCGTTTTCATACATTTTCGCCAGTTTTCATACATTTTGTTCGTTTTCATACATTTTCATCCGTTTTCTTATATTTTTGCCCATTTTCGCACGTTTTCCTTTGTTTTCTTACGTTTTTCTTTGTTTTCATACGTTTTCATCCGTTTTCATACGTTTTCGTTCATTTTAATACGTTTTCATCCGTTTTCTTTCGTTTTCGTCCATTTTTCATACGTTTTCATCCGTTTTTAGACGTGTTTTTACGCTTTCATACGTTTTTACCCGTTTCATAGATATTCATTCGTTTTCTTGCGTTTTCATCCGTTTTCTTGCGTTTTCGTTCATTTCATTCGTTTTCGCCCATTTTCATCCGTTTTCTTTCGTTTTTGTCCTATTTTTCATACCTTTTCTTCCTTTTTCATATGCGTTTTTAAGCTTTCATATGTTTTCGTCTGATTTCAAACATATTATTCCGTTACATTTTTGTCGTTTTCATTCGTTTTCGTCCGTTTTTCAATGTTTTTGGCCATTCTCAGACATTCATACGTTTCAGAATATCACAAGTGATATTCTGTTATATTCAGAATATCACCCAAGTGATATTCTAAATATCACAAGGGATATTCAGTTAATCACCCAAGTTTTCATACATGTTCGCCCGTTTTCTTACGTTTTTGTCCATTTTTTATGTTTCTGAATATGACAAGTGATATTCATAACATCATTTGTGATTTTCTGAACATCACTTGTGATTTTCTTATGTTTTCGTCCGTTTTCATACGTAATAATCCATTTTCTTACATTTTCGTCCGGTTTCATACATTTCTGAATATCACAATTGATATTCAAAATATCACTTGTGATTTTTTGAATATCTATCACTTGTAATTTTTTGAATATGACAGAATATCACTTATGATATTCAGAATATTATTTGTGGTACTCAGAATATCACTTGTGATATTCAGAAAATCAAAAAATATCACATGTGATATTCACAAAATTACTTGTGATATTCCGAATATCCCTTGTGATATTCAGAATATCAATGGGGTGATATTCTGAAACGTATGAAAACATCTGAGAATGGAAAAAAAAACATTGAAAAATGAATGAAAATGACGAAAATGTAAGAAAACGGAAGAATATTTATGAAAATAGACGAAAACGTATGAAAGCGTGAAAACACATATGAAAAAGGAAGAAAATATATGAAAAATAGGACGAAAACGAAAGTAAATGGCTGAAAATGGACGAAAACAAATGAAAACGAACGGAAACGCAAGAAAACGGATGAAAACACACGAAAACGGATAAATATGTATGCAACAGACAAAAGCGTTTGAAAGCGTAAAAACACATCTAAAAATGGATGAAAACGAATGAAAAATATCACTTGTGACATTTAGAAAATCACTTGTAATATTCAGAAAAGAATATCACATGTGATATTCAAAAAATCACTTGTGATATTCAGAATATCATGGAATATCACTTGTGATATTCAGAATATCACTTGTGATATTCTGAATATCATAGAATATCTCTTATGATATTCAGAAACGTATGAAAATGTCTGAAAACGGCCACAAGAATTTAAAAACGGACGAAGATGAATGAAAATGGATGAAAGCGTAAAAACACATATGAAAAAGGACGAAAATGTATGAAAAATAGACGAAAACGAAAGAAAATGGATAAAACGTATGAAAATGAACGAAAACGTAAGAAAACGGACGAAAACGTATGAAAATGGATGAAAGCGTAAGAAAACGGATGAAAATGCAAGAAAACGGACGAATGTATGAAAACGGACAAAAACGTATGAAAGCGTAAAAGCACGTCTGAAAATAGACGAAAACGTATGAAAAATGGATGAAAACGTATTAAAACGAACGAAAACATATGAAAACGGACGAGATTTATAGTGTTCGATCACGAAGCTCTTCTTCGCCCTACTCCACTCCCTGAGTACCACACTCGAGAGTTCTAAGCACTATGTCAACAAAGCTCCCTTCAGGCGGAGAAAACCGTACAACGTCGCTTACGTTTTTTTCCAACACTAAGCTAAATGTCGAGTACTAATCTTAGCTAGTACCAATCTACCACGATCCATACGATCCTAACTTTTCACACGATCCTCACACAATATTCACGATCCTCACAAGATCAACACAATCGTCACAATCTACTCTTGATCCACTTGATCAATACTAAATCACACAACACTCAAGAGATCCTCAAGATCTCAACAAGAACACAATGATCAACACAACAACTAAGAGATACTAAAACACTTGATGTATATCAAGATACAATCAAGTAGACAACTAGTAATGCAAGTGCACTACTATATGACACCAACACTTTGTATCTTCTTGATACTTTGTGTTCTTCTCTTGACTAGTAGAGGTATATATGTAGATGATTCTTGGTTTAATGAAAGAATCACTCTTGACTAGTAGAGGTATGTAGATGATTCTTGATTGGATGAAAGAATCACTCTTTAAACAAAAGAAAACTAACTAATGATCAAAGGAGTGTAGAAAGAAAAGGAGGATGGAAACCAGAAAGTTATGTGTGTGAAAGGATAGCTAAAACCTGGGAAATGAAGTGGTATTTATAGAATCTAGAAATTTGACCGTTTTAAAGGGGATGGCACCACTAATTGTCACACGGTACCACTAAATTTAGTGGTACAGTGGTACCGTGCCAGACAAAAATGCTCCAATTTTTTTCTTTAGTGGTGAAAGTTTATTTGGGGAGTTTGGAGCTGGTTTGGGTAAAATATAGCTGTTAGGAACAATTTTTGAAATGATTTTCCTAAATAAAACATTTCTTAATAATTCAAAAATAATTTGTAAAATGTATTTTTGAAAAGAAAATTTTGTCAATCTAAAAATTTGAAGTTCAAAACACAAATTCACTTCTTTGATCATTTGTCAAGTTATAAATTTGTTTGTTCATACCTAGAGTGATTGACGTAGAAATCGGATATTTCGACTAAAAACTTGTTTACGTTAATTTTGACGTAAGATGTTTTCACATTTTGTTATCATCAAAACATAGAGATATCGAAAGATGAGAATAACATTTTTAGACATTATTTGCATCAACATTCTCCACCTTTTTTATGATGACAAAACATAAACTCATTTAATGTGAAAAACTAGTTTCGACAAGTTTTTAGTGTGAGTTTATATCCACTTCTCCCCCTTTTTGTCGAAGCAAAAAGATTACGAAGGCTCCCCCTTGATGTATCCCCTTCATTTGGAGTATACCAGGGAATCGAGCAATGGTTCTTGCTTCAAAACAAAGTTAGATGACATGAGAAACATATCTAACACGTAGCAACTAAGACAAATATAAAAACATGAATGAACAACTAAGATAAGATAATAAGCCCATTCATTGAAAGGAAATCCATACATAAAGTGTGAGTACATTAAAGACATAACAAAAGCTATAACTACAAGAAGCACATATTAACCTGTAGTGACTTGAGGGGTCCTAAGATTTGCTTCTAGTCCAAGATGAAATCCTAAGAGTTATTCATGATAACTAAACATAAGCATGTTTAGTTGAATGGGCTAAGAGATGGTGATGGTGACATGATTGGTGGTTGTGGTGGTGTCAAGAGTTGTTCCACATAAGAGAACATGTAGTAGAGTGTTGGGAATTATAGTAACAGTTACCACGGCTAAGTAAAGATGTTACAACTGCAGAAGATTGTACTTGCAGTGGAAACTCATTACCACTGCAAGAACATATATTACCACTGCTTATTAGATAACTGTTAGGAAACGTGTTTAGATAAATATAGAATAGATCTTGTGTATATCTTATTCTATTAGCATTATACTTATCTTGTAGAAGAGGACTCCTTGTGCTATAAAAGGAGATCCTAGGTTAAAGGTTTGATATACGTTTTCTAGAGCTTCAAGGTGTAACCCTAGTGATATCAAGATCACTCATATTATTATCATTAATAATATTGGAGCTAATAGTTTGTTATACATTGTTCTTATTCATAAACAACTGTCTTACTCACAATCAAACTTCTAAGTGTTACTAAGTAGATTCCGCATACTTAGTGATATAACTCAAAGTATCAATCTAACACAAGTTCAAGGTGTTTAGATCCATCAAGTGGTATCAGAGCCAGGCTTTGATACTTTGATTTAGAAGACTCTAGTTCACTCAGAAGAATCAATGGAGACAGAAACCAGTAACTCAAACATTGTTGCTAGGCTTCCAAAGCTTAAGTTGAATGACTATGAGATGTGGAGGCTAATGATCGAACAATTCTTTATGGTCCAAGACTACACACTCTGGGAGATCATTATGGTTGGAAATTCTTTCAAACCAAGTTCTACTTCAGAGATGGTTGGTGGCAAGGAAGTAATTAAGGTCAACACTGGACCTGTTACTAATGATGAAAGACTTCAGATGAAGAATGATCTGAAGGCCAGAGGTTTGTTGCTGATGACACTACCCAGCGAACAAGTTCTAGCATTCAGCAAGTACAAGACTGCAAAGACTCTTTTTGAAGAGATATGTAATGTTTTTGGTGGTAATGATTCCACCAAGAAGACACAAAAGACCCTACTGAAGCAGACTTATGAAAACTTTGGTTCCACAAGTAATGAATCTATTGATAGCATCTTCACTAGGCTACAAAAGATTGTTACTCAACTCACTGTTTTTGGAATTGAGGTGGAAAGGGAAGATCTCAATCTAAAGTTCTTAAGAAGCTTACCTTCTGAGTTTGGAACCAATGTTGCTGTGTGGGAAGATAAGCCAGATTTGGAGACCATGAAACTTAATGATTTGTACAATAACTTCAAGGTTATTGAACAAAGATTGAAGAAAGTTGGCAAATTAAGCTCAAGTTCAGGAAGTGTAGCACTCATATCATCATCTTTTGATGATAGTAGTTCTGATGAAGAAAGTGATAGTGATGATGACAGTGCTAACATTATTGTTTCCACTGGTAGCTCAAAGAGACAGATTGCAGGACTTAGTGATACTACTTTTTATGCCTTTATATCAAGTCAAGTGGGTGGTTCAATTCTCAATCATGAGGATTTGGATCAAATTGATGAAGATGATATGGAGGAGATGGACATTAAATGGCAAGTGGAATTACTAAGCTTAAGGACTAAGAAGTTTTAGAAGAAGACTGGAAGAAAGATCAACATCAGTGGCAATGAAACAGTAGGTTTTGACAAAAAGAAGGTGGAGTGCTATAATTGTCATAAGAAGGGGCACTTTGCCAGGGAGTGCAGGAAGCCAAGGAAATCTGACAACTGGTCAACTTGGTATAAGCAGAACAAGAAGAAGGAACCTACTATTGATGAGCCAAAGGGCTATTGGCTATTGATGGAGTGAGCTTTGATTGGAGCTTTATGACTAAGGATGAGGAAGATGATTCAGAGTCTGCAATGGTTGCTACTGAGCTTGCACTAATGGCTTTTTCTGACTCTGAGGTACAAATTAATAATGCTTGTTCTAAAACTTGTAAGGCCTTAAAAGAGTATGAGAAAATTAAAGCACAATTTAATGAACAATGCCTAGAGTTATCTCATACTAATTATAACTTAGCAAATCATAAAAGAGGCCTAGGTGTTTTAGAAACTCAATTAGAGCATTATAGGGCAAATGAATCTAAGTTCAATGATGATATTGCAGTATTAAGAAGAGACTTAGATTATCAGGTTGCTGTTAATAAGGTTCTTAGAGAAGAACTTGAAAAGGTTAAAATGGCTAGTGAGAATATAATGATAACTAAGCAAACATTGGATCATCAATCCAAGTGTATTGACAAAATTTGGGAAGCCCAAGTTGTGAGCAAAGCCAAATCAGGAATTGGATAAAAAACAGTTCCACCACCTCTAAGAGGTATTCCATCACCTCCTGGCATTGACTTAGCTCACACAGGATTAGAGGAATTCCAGGAACTACCTATGACCTATGGACCAAAGTTTGTTAAACCAGTTGAAATTGAAAAGGTTCAGGTTCAGGTTGAGGTTGATATATTTGATAGTGCTAGTGACTCATCTCTTAAAGATGAAAATTTAAATGTTGAGTCTAAATCTAGTGTTCCTGAGAATGTTAAAGTGGAGATTAAAAGAAGTATTCCTGATGTAGTCAAAGAGAAGCCTAGGTCACAACCTAATTTCACTAGACCCACTACTAGATATGCAGAGATGTACAGAAGTAGGTCACCAACTCCTAGGGGTAATATGAGGAGTTGTAATCATGTTAAATCTAGGCAATTTGGTAGTGATTTTGTGTTCAATAATAAACCCTGTCATATATGTGGTAGCTTTGACCATTTGTCTTATAGCTGTACCTACCACTTGGGAAGAAGGGAAGTGTTTGGGAATACTAGGGTGAATGGACAAAATGCTAATAACTTAACTCACCCAAATCCACTAAGCAAGATGATTCCCAGGTCTGTTTTGCTTCATTCTGGCATTAAACCAATTTCCACTGCTAGACCAGCAGTTGCCACTGCCAGAAATAAAAACAGAGTTTACCCTAAGCCCCCTGTTACTACTTTTGTTAAATCTACTCAAACAGGGAAAAAGACCAATTTTGAAAAGAAAGTTAACAATAATCAGAAGTGGGTACCCAAAGTTTCAAAACACGCAGTTTCCACTGCTAAGCCAGCAGTTACCACTGCAAGGCCAAAGGTTACCACTGGTGGGTCTGTTAACAAGAAAAGGGTAAATATGGGAAATGCTGTTAAGGCCTCAGCACGTTGGGAATGGAAACCAAAAGGAACCATCACCTCAGACAATCCCAATGGTGTATCAATGACCTTTGATAGATATAATTATATTGATACACGAGGCAGATCCAAGTCATTTGTGGCTTGGGTCCCCAAAAGGAACTATTTCCTTTATTTTGTGTGCAGGAACATTCAAAAACTACAAATGATCAAGGATACTCAGACAGTGGATGTTCCAGGCACATGACTGGCAATAAGTCCTATCTTTCAGACTTTAAACCTTATGATGGACAATTTGTCAGCTTTGGAGGAGGAATTGGTGGCAAAGTTTCTGGAAAAGGAACAATCAAGGCTGGAAACATTGACTTTGAAGATGTGCAGTATGTGAAAGAACTCAAGTACAACCTCTTTAGTGTGTCACAGATGTATGACAAGAAGCATAGAGTTCTATTCACAGAAGATGAATGCTATATCTTATCTAAGGATTATAAGCTTCCTGATGAAAGTGACATTTTGCTTAAAATCCCTAGAAAAGGTAATCTGTATAGCATTGACATGAAGAACATAGTGGCTAATAATTATGTTACTTTCTTTCTTGCTAAAGCCACTTTGGATGAATCAATGCTTTGGCATAGAAGACTTGGTCATGTCAACTTCAAGACCATCAACAAAATTGTGAAAGATGGACTTGTCAGAGGTCTACCAGAGAAAAGATTTGAAAATGACCAAACTTGTGTTGCCTGTCTCAAAGGAAAGCAACACAGAGCCTCATGCAAGACCAAAGCATTCAATTCTATTGATCATACACTCTTTATGCTGCATATGGACTTGTTTGGTCCTACTTCTGTGAGCAGCATAAATTTTAAGAAGTATTGTCTTGTTGTGACTGATGATTTTAGTAGATTCACATGGGTTTTCTTTTTAAGAACCAAGGATGAAACCACTGGCATCCTTAAGACATTCATCACTGAAGTTGAAAATCAATTTGAAAAGAAAATCAAGATCATCAGGGGTGACAATGGGACAGAGTTCAAGAATAAAGTTATGGATGATTTCTGCAGAGACAAAGGTATTAAAAGAGAATTTCGTGTTGCAAGAACTCCTCAACAAAATGGAGTTGCAGAAAGAAGAAACAGAATACTAATTGAGGCTGCTAGAACCATGTTAGCTGATTCAAAGCTTCCAGTGACTTTTTGGGCTGAAGCAGTTAACACTACTTGTTACATTCAAAACATAGTTTTAGTGATCAAAACAAAGAACAAGACACCTTATGAATTGTTCATAGGAAGGCCTCCTACTTTGGAGTTTATGAGGCCATTTGGGTGTCATGTTACTATTCTCAATACCATTGATTATCTGGGTAAATTTGAAGAAAAGTCTGATGAAGGCTTCTTTGTTGGATACTCTATGGTTAGCAAGGCCTTTAGAGTCTATAACTTAAGAACAAAGAAGATTGAAGAGAATTTGCATGTTCAGTTTCTTGAAAATAAAGCAAACATGGCAGGTTTAGGACCAGATTGGCTATTTGATCTTGAGACATTATCAAATACAATGAATTATGTTCCTCTCACTTCAAGCACTGGAGACAAAGATCTTGAAGATTCAGAAGAGTTCATTGATGAAGATGAAGCTTGCAAAGATGATGAAGATCAAATTGTTATGCCACTTTGGGACTTTGTTGATAATTCTGAAAAGACAAGTGATGCAGATGGTGTGAATTTTGATATTCCTACTAGCAGTGGTAACTCCATTCCCACTGCTACACCAGAAGTTTCCACTGTCAGCCCAAATGTGGAACATACTTCTCAGGAATCACCAAGTGATGATGTAGAGATCTCAAACATGCCTACAACATATGATATTCCTAACACATCACAGTCTTCAATTCACAAAGTGCATCCACTTGATAATGTTATTGGTGAACTTCAATTAGGTGTGAAGACTATAAGACAGACAAAGAAAGATGATATTCATGGGTTCATAAGTGAAGTGTATGAGTCCAAGAAACATAGTAAGAAGAATGAGTGTTTGTTTTTCTGTTTTCTCTCACAGGTGGAGCCTAAGAATGTGTATATGGCTCTAGGAGAATCTAGCTGGGTTGAAGCTATGCAAGATGAGTTGCTGCAGTTTAAGCTTCAAAATGTTTGGGTTCTTTGTGACTTGCCTGATGGTATGAAGGTCATTGGTACTAAATGGGTTTTCAGAAACAAGAAAGATGAAAGAGGTATTGTTATCAGGAACAAAGCTAGATTGGTTGCTCAAGGATACACTCAAGAGGAGGGTATTGATTATGAAGAAGTGTTTGCTCCTGTTGCAAGGATTGAGGTTATTAGATTGTTTTTAGCCTATGCATCATTTATGGGCTTTACAATCTATCAAATGGATGTTAAGAGTGCCTTTCTGTATGGAACTATTGATGAGGAGGTATATGTCTCTCAACCTCCAGGCTTTGAAGATCCTCAACACCCAAATAAAGTTTATAAAGTGGTTAAGGCTCTTTATGGCTTACATCAGGCTCCAAGGAAGTGGTATGAAACCTTAGCTACTTATTTATTGAATAATGGGTTTCATAGAGGCAAAATTGATCAAATTTTGTTCATCAAGAAAGACAAGGGTGATATTCTACTTGTGCAAGTATATGTTGATGATATTATCTTTGGGTCTACTAAACAAGAGATGTGCAAAGAGTTTGAGAAGCTGATGAAGGATGAATTTCAAATGAGTTCTATGGGAGAACTTACATTCTTTTTGGGGCTGCAAGTACAACAGAGTAAAGAAGGCATCTTTATCAGTCAAGACAAATATGTGACTGAGATTATTAAGAAGTTCAAGTTTACTGATGCAAAATCTTCAAATACCCCTGCTGACAAGACCACTCACCTATTGTTGAAGAATGCTAGTGGTGCTAATGTTGATGTTCACACTTACAGATCTATGATTGGTTCTTTGATGTATCTTACTTCATCAAGGCCAGACATTAT